>VZRI01008070.1:0-197133 GCA_013397515.1 Upupa epops | reverse complement strand
GAAGGAGGGAAGGAAGGAAGGAAGGAAGGAAGGAAGGAGGGAAGGAGGGAAGGAAGGAAGGAAGGAGGGAGGGAAGGAGGGAAGGAAGGAAGGAAGGAAGGAAGGAAGGAAGGAATTTTGAAGCAGAAAACTTTTGTCTACACTTGTCAAATGTCTTTGCCATTACTATTACAATAATATTATATTTCAAATTACTAAATGTGATGTTATTTTTCAGTGTACTGGTCTTCTGTTCTCTATCATTTTGATCATTTTTTGTGCATGCAGCAGAACTAGTGAAAATAGTTTGCATTCACAATGTACCTAAATAAGCAGACCGGATTTTACTTGTGAAGTCTACAATAACAGTGATAACAGCACACTGTGCTTTCATCTGAGAAACTCAGTATGTTGTAGAATCACAAATAAGCAGCATTAGCATGATATGAAATGATTTATTACATTTGTTTTTCTGGTTGGTAGCTTGAGATTTAAAATAATTCAGTAGCTTTCACAAAGATGCATACAAATCAATAGCTTATTAAGAAAATTACAACAAGAAATAAGAAAGAAACTAAGTAGTAAACATAAATAATGATTTATTTAACATTAGGCAGACCTTCAGGTTGTCTCTTTACTGCTTTGAAGCAACTGTGAATCAATTTTCATTTTTAAAACAAATAAGGAGAAAAATAAGTAGAGGTCATTGGTTAAATCAATTTAATTAAGTCATAATAAAGTTGAAAAATACTGTGCAGTACTTGAAATAAAGAAGCATCAACAAGAGGGCTGGGAGGGAGTACTTTCTTTCCATTTTATGGCTAGCAAATTAAGGTCCACATGAATGAGTGGCTGACAAAAAATGATTCAATGGCAGCTGCTCAGTACATCAGGACACGAGCAGGAATCTGTGTCCTTGGAGGACTATGATTCATTTCCAGGAAGGCTGATTAAGTTAATATTGTAACCACAGCTCGGGAGTACCCACCCTTCAAGACAGTTGTCTGCTCTGACACATGAGACAGCAGCCTCACCAACCATCAGAAGCTGATTGGCCAGGATGCAGCATTTAGAATTTTCTGCTTTCAACTGAGTGTGAGGAGACTGAGCTGGGACAGTAAGACCAAGTATGTTCCACTGAAAAATTTCCCTCAGATCACTTAAATGATTGCTACCTAATTTTACATGGACTGGAAGTAAAAATAGGCAGTCAGAAGATAAAGCAGCATTATCTAAGGGATTTGCAAAAATGACCATCTAAGTGTGCACAGGAAATCCAGGATATTTTACCTGATCCCTTGGGCATGGTACCTGTAATGAGCTCTCAAAACCAAGGGTGGCCAACTGAAACTGCATATTTTAGTGCACAGCTATTACAATACAAGAAAACTAATATAAATATGTTAATAATTTCCCTGAAAAGGCACAGTATTAATAATTTCAATACAAAATTCTTTTTAACATTCATGACAAATAAAGATTGAATTTCTAAGATCCACCTCATGAAGAATGACGTAGAGAAAGTCTTTATCACACATCCAACAGTGTAACAACTGGAAAATGCCATCTCACTATTTTATATCACTGTTAGCTCTATGTATTGCCTTAAGTGTTTCAGATGTTTAAAGAGAGATTTTGTTTTGGTGTTACTTTGTGCTGATTTTGTAAATTGCTGCTGAAATGCAGCACTATATATGGCAAACCCAATAAGATTACAGCGACTAACTGGCCCAGTTTTCAGGCTGTATATGAAAAGCAGCTACATGAAGTCCTACTAGATATGATTTCTTTATCCCTGTGAGATGATATGGTTGGATTTTATACAAGTAAAGGGAATAGGATTAGACACTGTGGTTTCTGGTTCTAGTTCATGTATGCATCACATATATCTGACATTCTCTAGATGCTGACTTAGCATGAATTTGTGACAAATGTGATTCTTTCTGAATCACATACCATGAAAAAGTCAGATAGAAATTTATAAGCGGTTATTTTTGTTCTGCAAAAAAGTGCTTTGGAGCACTTCAGTAAGAATTCAGTGAAGAATTCAGAGGAATTCCCGGGAGTTCAGTAAGAACCCTATTCTGATGAGGATTTTTTTCAGAAAATGATGAACAAAATGTACAGAAAATTCCAACAGTTGAAGCTGTTCTAACAAAGACACTTAGCTGGTTTTTTTTCTGCTTAAGTATACATATTATCTTATGAATGCTTTAGAAAAATTGTCTGAGTATGAAAATGTTTTGAATGTCTCACCAAATGAAAAAGAACATTTGTTTCCAACATTAAAATACCTGTGATAAACTATGAACACACTATACATTTTGTTATCAAAAATCCTATCACTGCTACAGCTTTTCAAAGAAGGTGACAGCACCAAGAGCCAGCAAACACAAGCTGCATCTGAATGCTGGCTTTCTAACACACATATGGATTTACTTCACTCTGAGTTTCCTGAATGAAAGCTGTAGGTTGTAGGCTTTTTCAAGCACATCTAGTATAGCTCAATCATTGGCATGTGGAGCAAAACTAATACTCTGTAAAGCTACAGATGATAGAAATTAAGCTACCTGTCCCTGAAGTGGATGTGGAGGCATTAAAGAGGAAGGGAGTGACTTAAGTGAAAAAAAATGTAGGTAACTTTTCCTGACTGAATGCAACTAATGTTTCAAACCCTGTGTGCAGAAATTCCCTGTTTGCACTACAAAAAGAACTTGATATGAATGCTTCCCACAAGAAATATCTATCTGATAGCTCCACTTTTACAATGAAGACTTTAAGCGTATGGAAAACAAGCTAAGAAACTAGAATGCCCTGCAGCAGAGATGTTTCAGCAGGTAGAAAGCTTGTACCATAACCCCTTTTGGTTGAAGTATTTAATATTAAGGAAAACTGACCATAAAGTTTGAAAGTTACCAACTCCTTATACTGTATTTAGCTTGTGGAATGCGAATGTGACAGTGGAGAGGAAGAATATGAAAATACATCTGAGAGATGATTTTTTCAAAGGCCTTTCTGAAATCACTGTGGTTGCTGAAAGTAGAAATGTCACTTTTCCTGCTATTTGTATTTATTCAAAGCCTACCACAGAGTGGGGAAAAAGTAGCATCAGTAATAATTTTAAAGCATTTTAAGAAGAAAATTGTCTTTTATTTTACCCATCCTTTCCCCATTAGAGAAGCTCTTCACTCATCCTCTGTTTCATCTTCCGTTTCTCCTCCCATAAACCTCCAGGTCACTGGATCACGGTTCTGCTGACCAGAGGTGCAGGTCAGAATACACCCCTTGCATGGTGCATTCATCTGTGTCTTGTTTTTTAATCTTATATAATTATTGTAAACCCTGAAGTTGCCTTAAAACCACACCTATGTAACTATATGGAAATAAAACAGAGAGCCTAAGCTACTGCTTTGGGATAGATTCTGCTAGATCTTGGCCTCTCTGACGTTCACAAACATCCACATAATGTATGATTTAACATAAATCCAGATCCTGCGGTGGAATTCTGGTTTCATTCCCAAAAGGAATTAGAAATATACTGAGTCACTCATCCTGCCCTGGATTCTTTGTACAACTGTTGCCATCATAAAAATCAAACCCAGTCCTCTTAGAGTTACCATATGTCCCCACCAGAGATACTAATTTTACTCTCTTGAGTTCAACAATGTAATCTATCATCTAGTTATTCTTCAGAGTTTTGACTGTGATGATCCTTTGATACCAGTGGTTGTATTCTATGTGCCACATATCCTGGATAACAACCTAAAAAGTAGCAGTCCTTTAGAGTAGGCTAAAAGGATTCTTTGCCCTTTTTTTAAAGAGCACAGGTCGTGCTCAGCTGTACTTGGATGTAAATTAATCCAGTGTGCATTTCAGATGGACACATTTCAACACCCATCTGAAAAGAAACACTGCATTAAAAAAATTCTGCCCTTTGACACAAGGGTTTACAAAACTGAAAACTAAAAATCTAGTCAGCTAACAAAAATGTATCTATAGGCAGTAAACATAATGATTAAGAAATCTGTGAGAAATAATATAGCGGAGTACAAACCTTCTCAATGTAGAGCAATTTAATAAAACTTGTATATTGCGGAGTGAATTCCTGTGCTTTCACTTTAAAAGCATTCAGAGTATCACTCTTCTACTTAGGCTAGAGCAAACGTTTCCATTGCTGGAATTTTTTTTTAGTTCCCTGGCATGAAAATAGAATTTATTTTCTGGCAGAGTTGTAATCTCCAGAAGTTGCATGCAGCATTTTGCTGCCACTTCCAGCAAGGAGTCTGTCATTCTTGGAGACAGTCTGTGCCAGAAAATGCTAGTGCTTATGT
Organism: Upupa epops; assembly: GCA_013397515.1. Lineage (NCBI taxonomy): Eukaryota > Metazoa > Chordata > Aves > Bucerotiformes > Upupidae > Upupa > Upupa epops. The sequence continues at coordinate 192,823 of VZRI01008070.1, read as the reverse complement.
TTGTTATACTTTGCTCCTGACAATGAGCAGGGCAGCTTCCCAGGTGCAACCCTGATAGCTCTCACCTCCCGCTCCTACAGATGTCCTGGTGATCATTCATCACCTCTGTGATTTCCACTATGAAGCAAAAGGTCCTCAACGTGCTTCTCAGCTGCTGTTTCATCTCACCATGACTAAAGAAGCGAAGGTGTGCACATCATCTCCATGGAACAACCTTTAATGAATGGCCTGTCAGCCGTGTCTCTTGTTAAGGAACAAAGGAGAAGTTTTCATGGCTGATGTCTCTTACATAAATCCCACAAACAGGAAGTGTGTAAAAGCGGGCTACTTCAGGGAAAAAAAATGTACAGCGAGCTTATTTTTACTCGTATTTTAAAGTTGTGTCAGAGATTTTTTCTGTCAAAGCATTTCCATCTGCTTTAATCTCAAATGCCTGCCACAAAGAGTATCCAGAATATCAGCTTCTCATACTTTCTTGCCTACCAGTCTGGTTTACAAATAAATTGTGAAGGAGAGGTGATCTTTAGGCTCTAGAGGGATAAATAGTTCAAAGGAACATCACAAATCATTGTTTAAACAAAGAAACGTGGAATTCATTTGGGCTTGTATTGGCTCCTCTGTTGGGTTTGAATAATTTCAGTGGGAGGATTTATCGGCAATAATATTAATGGAAATGAAATTGCTAAAAGAATTTTAAAGACTATTCCTTCTGACCCCAAAAGCCCTTTCTGGGAAAGAACAAGGAATGTGGACAGTAGATGTACTCACTGTATGCAGAATATTTACCATATTTCAAGTTTTACATGCCAGTAATGATCTAACTTGTAAATTATTATTCAAATTATAAATCAACCCAAATTTTCAGAAAATAATAAAAGAATTCTAAGTAAAAATAATTGAATGCCTGGCAGACTTACTGATGGTGGCATTCAGCCACTGCTAGAAATGCAGCATCCTCATTCTGTATAAATGTAAATCACTGTAAGGTTTGTAAAAGAGCAGGTAAATATATAAGGTCATATTAAAAATAAATAATCAAAAATTATTAAAATTAAATCCATTTAAAAAATAATTAGCTTTGTATTCAAAATAGGAATCAGAAAAGAATCGTTCCAAACCAAGCTGAAGCCAGAATTGTGTAATATCTTCAGAAGAAATTGTTTGATTCAGTCACTCTCTTAAACCCATATAACAGCAATTCAGAATCTCTGGGTTTTATAAAAGAGTACATTAGATACCCTAATGATCCCAAATCCTTAGTGAAACAGTGAGGTGTGGATCATTGGCAGGAGGAATGAGGGAGGATAGCATGGATTAGATGTGGATTAGGACTTGTTTTTAGAAAAAACTCATAAATAAAACACTTAGGCGCAGATTCAAGTCTCAGATATGTGGCATACATCACCAGATGCTTGTAAAAAATGTTACTGCGCTTTCAGACCTAGCCTGGAGTACTCTATTAATTTAACTTGACATTTGTTTTAGTATTTAATGGATTAGTGTGTGAAAATGCTTGTGCAACTGCCTTCTTATGTTTGATCATGCAGTTTCCAGGAGTTCATGGGCAAATAGAACAATGTGTAGTTGGTTTTAATACATGCAGTTACAGAAAATACAATTTCTACTTGGAGAATTCAAGCCTTATTTCTTGTAAGCTTTGTCACTTACTGCTGAACATGTTTTAGCAATACACAGTATTTCACCTTTTTCCTTGGATATAGATGGTCTTCTTGTTAGAAGCTAGCACAGAGGTGTGTTAGAACCTGCTGTTTATTCAGACAAGCAACATATGAACATTTCTTCTTCAGAGAGATTTTATTTTCATCCTGGGGACTAAATTCTATCAATAAACACATGTTGTTTAAGTATAAATGTGAATTAGTGAATTCTGCTTTAGTTACAGAATTCCCATCAAATCCATATGTGTGTGTGTGATTAAGTATGGAGAGAGTTAATAGTATTAGTACATGGTATTGTGTGTGGTACATATATATATATATAAGACATTGCATATTCTAGCAAATAAGAAGTCTTCAATATTTATGGCAACTTAAAAGATTTTAGGAAATGCACAAAAGGTAAAACTTTATAAAGATCTGACTCTCTGCTACTTTATTAACTTCACAATAGCTGTCTGTGTTTGTGTTTACAGCTGTGTCCACTCCTGGCTTCCCCATTTCAATAAGGACAAGGAACTACTAGAGAGAGTTCAGCAAAGGGATGAAAAGAGGAATAGGGGATGCAAATGTGTCTATTCTGAGGCTGTGATGTCTCCTTGTCTGTGGAGATGAGATCCTGTGCAACCAGCTCTGGTATGGGAGTAGGTGATCTCCAGAGTTTCATTTCAACCCCTGCCATTCTGTGATTCTTTGGTTCTGTGACTGAGAGCTTTACTAAAGTATCATGTCAGTTGTTCCACAGTTGGCTCCCATGAGTGGACAGAACTAATAAGGTACACCGCCTAAAAAGCGCATTCACCAGCACAGCTGGGGTCCACTACACCCTCATTGCCTCACCCTGTGGCAGCCTAAATAGGCTGCAAGAAGTGACTGAGCATGCACACCCTTATATACTCTGGGATGACAAACATCTAGTCCTCTTCAGTTCCATCCCTACTGGCCTGAAGCTGTGCCTTGGGGTGGTACCAGGATGGCTTTCTTGATCACATTTTGACGAGTTTGGAAGAAACTATCACACCACTGATTCTGTGTATCTGTGAATGTGTTCATTGTGCAAAATGTATCAAACTGGAATGTGCCTGAGAGGTTATTTTGAGTAAATCTTGGGATATCTTTAGGGATGGTGTAGATGAAGAAAAGAGTAGGAAGTAAATGAGTCCTTTACTCCCAGAATTCCCCCACAATCTGCTGGCAAATTTCTGTTGGTTAATAAAGTGACTCGGGTAAGTAGTTTAGATTGATGTGAATACGCTGGGAGCATGGCATATAAATGATTTCATAATGAAAGATATCATTTTGAGTCAATGAGCTTCTAGAAATAAGAGACTGGTTTCCCAGACCAGAAAACTGATATATTCTTGGTTAATATTAAGAAATGGCTACTTTTTTTGGTACATTCTAGGATACAGGAGACGGTCACAAGTTAACTCTAACATCTACATGAGGGTGGTGTTTTATTTGCCCAAACTATAGGCACTTTGTTCCCTTTACAGCCAGATTTCCATATAGATGTAAGGAGAGATGCCTTAAGCAGTCTGGTTTGCTCCGAGGAGAGAATGCTATCACCAGTAATCTCTTGATTTTTTTTTTAAACTTTTTTACTGTGATAATGGAAAAAGGTTGGAATGAAGAGTGAAAATGTGTAAAGGTTAAAAATTCGTCCTGTCCCCAGACTGACAAGTTCAAGAGAAGAATGAGAAGCAGCAGAAAACAACTTTCTGCCTGGATGACTTACTAAAGTTGTATGGTAGTGAATTTTGTCTTTCCTACTGTATTTCTTCATGTGTGGTCAGGACAAAAAGTAGTACTTTTTTTCCACAGAAGGAATGCCAGTGAGAATTTAACCATTCAGAAAATATTAATATTTGTAAGATTTGTAAAAATGTACCTGGGTTTTATAGCTTTACACTTCTTTACTTGGAATTTACAGGCAGGCCAAATTCTTTTCTGGTATGAGAGCTCCAAGCTACACTTCAGATAATGAAACCACACCAACTTAGAAATTCTTGTCTCCTTTTTATGGCTGTAACAGCAGAATTAAAACAAAATGCAAAAGACTTTCTGTAATACATACAAACCATTCTTAGCCGTTCAGTGTCTCAATATTTAGCCCTGTTCAGATCCCTAAGCATTTATTCTGATAATGTCTGCTTTCTTGAAGAGTGGTCTCTTCCAGCTGCTCCTTTTGTAATTTAAAGTTCTGAGTGCACTACAGGTTTGGAGCACTGTCTTTTGAGGGTGGGAGGAGAGCAGGAGGGATTGGATAACTGCCAAATTTCGTATGATAAAAGTGAAATTCTCTCCTGTCTACAGGATAATCCCCAGGGAACAACGTATGAAACCCAAACTTAAATAAAATCATATCCTGTTTGCAAACATCATATTCCCTTTGCTTCTCAGTAATCTGGACCCATAAACCCCAGCACAGCTTGAGAGCCCATTCCTCATCTAAACAAATGCCATAAGCCCCTTTATACTTTTACAACCATGTCAGAAAATAATATTGACTGCCAATAGTGATGTGATTGGAGTTGCCTCCTCTGAGCCATAAAAGAAGCAGTCTGTTATCAATTTCTCTAAATGCATCAAGGGAATTATGGGTCGGTTCAGTTCCAAGTTATAAATGACAATTCAAAAGCCGCAGAAGTGTTTGAAGCTGGGAGCTGATGATGACATTATCATAAAAGCCTGCTCTTCTTTGCTTTTGTGGGTTGTTTTGCCTATCAACTAGACAAAAAAATACGGCTGAGAAATGACTTCAAGATTTCTTCACAGAGCAGGAGGTCAAACAGGCAGGAAAACAATCACTATTTTTAGTGACAGACTCAGGCAAGGAGATGAAACTTATTCATATTAAAAGTAGGTTTCTGCTTCTCTTATTGTCCTTTTCACAGCACAACAGAAGGGAAGGACTTGCAATAGATGGATGCATTGATCAAATGATGAGTTATAGTTCTAGTGCCTGTTTACAGATGAAAAGTTGTGGAACGGTCTGATAATCTACAGGATCAAAAAGTCATTTGTGATTATTCTTCCCATTTGGCCACTTCACCTGAAATCTACCCACCTCTTTTGGAAAACTTTTCACAGTCCAAACCTCTGACCAGTTGCAAGAAACCATCTCCTGTTTTTAAAACCACAGGCTTTAGAACTACTACACTATCCAACACAAGGAATTTCATCCCCCTGGTATTAGAATTCTTTGACAACAGTTGGTTCTGGAACAATGTTGAGCTTGAAAAAAAGAATAAAAAGCATTATTGCAAGAGAGAGGCCTCAGAACTTCATTGGATGTTTTACTGCTGACCCTGGATAGCCCTCTGATGAAATATTAACCATCATTGAAGCAAAACCTGTTATGGGCAAATCTAGGAGGTTAGATTTAGACAATTATTTTTCCCTGTGAGAGATCTGTTCGGTTTGGCTGTCAGTATGAAATAGTTGTGGTGTGTTCTTAGATAAGAGAGCTAATTCTTACTTACATAGTTTCTTATAAAACCATGTTGAGTGTTTGATATAATCTGAAAGCCCAACATATACCAAATCAAACTCACTAATGACCCTGACCGTTGGTTCCTATCCCTACTTGGAAGAAAATTCATTTAGATGAAAATTTTCCACAAGATCAGTAAAGAATAGCTTGACATATATTTTATACTGATAGAGAAGATTTGGAGGCATGATGGAACAGGATTTGCAAATGTTTGTTATAGATCCTGATTCTTATTTTCTTTTCAAAAGTCTTTAAAAGAAGAGGATCCCTGATCTTGACTGCAATTTCTTGGTGCTATTAGAACAGAGATGACAACAAAATCAGTAACACAGTAGAATAAAGGGTTAAGGAGCTTAGTTGGGTAATTGCTTGTGAACAATGCAAGCCATCCCAAACTCATGGAAATAGAATCTTTGTAGCCCATCAAGTACCATGTTTTCAATGCCTGTGATGTCCTAGTTCTTATCCTTGCTCCCAGACCAGTTTCAGTTTTGTCCAGTGATATGTGTTTAACTGTTTGTGGCACAGGACCCCAGAGCTAGATCTTCACATTATTTATAAATATAAGATAGGTAGATCATAGCTTTAGGTAAATGGGCTTTATCCTACAATGGTCTGGTTAATTGGTCCACTGTTCTTTCCACAAGTGGCACAGCTTCAGTGCATGGTGCGTAGGTCCCCAACCACGAATGATTTACAGTCTCCTCAGTGTTAACAACATCCACTAAGAGATAGAGTCTCTGATGCTAAATACACCCTGGCAGTGAAATGAGTCTAGATTTCCCATGTGTGAATAGTCTAACCACTAATGTATTTAATAATGGAAGATCTGCTTAATAACAGCCAGCAAGGCCCCCATATGGTTAGAAGAAAATAGGATCAAAGAGCTCTGAAAACTGTCCTTCAAGAGGCAGCCATAAAGTCTGCAAGAACAGATTTTAGCTTTTCTTAATGCTTTCTCACTGTATTCTTTTCTAAACAAGTAAGCAAGCAAATAAGGAAAAAAATGGGAATTCAAAAAGATATTTCCATCCCTCCTTAAAAATACTTGCACAGTCTTCTCTTCCTGCTTTGTATTGGTTACTGTGTTTTATCCCCCAGTAAAGTTGAAAGCTACTAAGTAGCAATGCTGCTGCTTTGTTTCCACCATCATTTTTGAAAATAAACTTGAGAACTGCTTTCCACACAGTTTGAAGCAGCTCCCTTTCCCAGAGTTCATCTTAGCCAATAGACAGCTAAATATCACTGAAAGAGAGCTCCTAATCTGATTATTTACCTTGAAAAAGGTCATAACCCATTCCTTTAAAAGAGCCCTACACAAACCTGACAATAATACGTAGAAAGGCAAACCAAGTAGAAAAAAAATAAATAAAAGATCAATTTTACAACATATTCTTTAATCCAATTTTCTTAATTTTAAATAAGAAAATTAGCAGAATGAAAAAAGTGTAAATAAATGTAAATGCTTAAAAAAATGAAGCAGTTATTACCTGTGTTAGGTTCAGAATGAGCAATATAGTTTCATTATAAGAAGAAATTAAAAGCACATCTCTATTAGTTATTTTTTGATACAGCAATAAGTTGTTTCATAGGAATATATTATAATTTAATTCAAAGCACACCACAGTTCTGTCTACTTTCCTAAAAACACTTGTGAAGTTTTACATCACCCATCTCTTCTTTATCAGAAACTTTAACATCCTTTCTCAATTTTATTCATCTCTTGTTCAACTTTCTCTAAACTTCTTAATAACTGTGACAGGAGTGTGAAAACATATCTTTTTGGATAAGGACTTCGGTGCCCATATGTGAGTGTATGCACACAGTACATTGTGCACAAAGCTGCATGCAAACATGTAAGTCTACGTGTCAACATGTAAAGTTAGATGATCCACATAAAGAAATTACCCCTAAGCTTCAAAATTAGTGGTTGTTAGTTGCCAAGTCCCATATTTAGGCAGAATCCTCAGCAAGCTGTTTCTACCAGAGAAGCTGGAACAATTACCACTTCCTGATTCTTTGTTCCTTAACTCATTGTTCAGAAATTCTCCAAAACCACTACATACTGAAAGCTACAATGTAATTCTTCTTTTTCATGTGCTAAAACCTTACAAAACCAGTATTTCTTCTATGAGGTATCTTATTAAAAAACCCAACCCAGTATAAGATAAACGTACAGAATTTATCCTTTGTGAAGGTTAAAAGTTAATTGGATGGTGACTTCCAGAAATTGTGGCTTTATTCCTGCATGCTGAGGAACAGTGAAAGGAAATTAAAATATCATCCAGCTAGCCCATCAATATCTAGTAATAACATCATTTCACTTCAATAGTGCTGACTTTCCTGCTGGACTAAAATCGTAAAATAATTTCATTTGAAAATACTCCTAGATGTGAAAAACTCTCTCTCCCTGGTGTTATCTTCATCAGACTTTAGCAAGAGCATGACACCAAGATAAGTAGAAATCCTCTATTCCGTATGTTTTCAATAGTTTAGATTGTTTTACGTAGTATTGACACAGATTTTTGTCCATTATGTCCTAGTAGTCACAATCTTGCATTTCAGAATTATTAAATTTCAAATTGAAAAATGCTTTAACAATCTATCAGTTCGACAATACCCAAGTTATTAGCTAGCTGCTAGAGACCACTTCTCATGATGAATGAGCTGTCCTGATGAATTGCTGTCCTTTTTGAGAAACATGAATCTGTATTTACTTACTGTTTGTACAGAAACTAAAAAAACCAACCCTTCTCCAAAGCTCATTCTGCTGTTAGAATTGCACCCATATTACTTTTCTTTAAAACCAGAAGTAAAAAACCCAGAGTGAAACAACCAAGAAATGCGCCAATTATCACAAAATACCTTCCTATCTAACTGTTCCATATGCTTATTGTAATGTACTGTCTTCTGTGTCTTTGAAATCACAGTACGATAAAGGCTCAGGTTTCATTTCTACATTTTTATCAGCTTCTGAAGACTTTGAACTGATAATGCAATAGTGCTAAATTCATGAATGAATACAGATGTTGCAAGCTGTCCCTCTTGTGAAAAAACATATATCTACTTACCCCAAGTCCCCCACAAGGCAACAAGGAAAAGAGTTTTTGAGACACGTTTCCTATATATTAAAGAAAAAGAGAAACAATAAGCATCATTCACCAAAAAGACGTTCAAATACTGGAACAGTAATCACTCTTCACTGTAAGTCAGATTTCAGTATGGCACAATGAAAAAATATTAATAGCGCTTAGAAAACATATCAGCCATGCGACATTTAAGGTGCTGGTTTGCAACAGTGACAATATTGGTAAGCAGCAGTTTCAAAGGAGTATAATAATCTAATCTTTACAGAAAGTCACTCTGAACTAGGGCAACTAATCATCATTATACCTGTTGCTAATAAGCAGCCTGTCTAAGCTAGTCATCTCGGCTGCTTCTACAGCCATTGGATTAAGGTAGGCACCTCTACCCAGCCTAGATGACTGATGGGATGACTTATTCTTGAGAAGTGCCTGTTTCTTTTCACTTACAACAACAGAGGGAACCTCATTAAGCTTACATGAAAGTGATAACTGATTTCTTAACTTCACCTCTTCAAAAAAGAAAAAGAGGAGCCTCATTCTTCCTATCTATGCAAAAATGTTATACTCAGCATTTAGTTGCCATCAGCAAATACATTAGTCTTTTAAAAACAATCAGTGAAATACTGCTTGTTTCAGTCTTACCCAGCAAATACATTCTACTAAACTGAACAAAAACTTCATAGGCTTTAGAATCTAATTTTTACTTTACTGTGCTCTATATGTTAGACATTGTGATGGGATTTACCGTAATATTTATACTTATTTTTTATTCATTCATGTTTACAATTTTCTTTTGAACCATTAAACTCACTGTTTTTCTTGATAAGGGCAACAAGAAAACTGGGTAAGGATCTCAGGAGTTGATGCAGTTCCTATCCCAGTATGTAATCTGATCCTAAGGCAGCTGTGGAAGAGAACATAAGCTTTCCTCCTGCCATATCACAGAACTAGCTTTGTAATCTTGCCATCTGGAGGAAATGTTAGATAGTGAATCACTCAAGTTACCTAGAGGAGCCACCCATTGTTATGGAAGGGGTGCGTGCTGCAGTTACTCATGTTTAGCAGGTGCCAATGAAATGCATGAAGACAATTATAAGCCATCATCTTTGAAGTACAAGAGACCAGACTGCAAGGTCTGAGATGAAGAAAGTCCTTTACAATTCAAGTAAAATCCAAGATGCATTTTTAACCAACTAGAGGCCTTTGATCAGTTTGCACAGTGTGAGAGAGTAGCCAAACAAAACCTCCTGTGGAGCTACCAGGGGAAATGCAGGTGCAGCAGCTATGCAGAGTATTCTCATACTGTGAGTCCTAATGGCCCCAGACATACAAAGAAATGTCGACTGTAGGATATTGCCAGAGTGGAGGTAGAGGAGTTTCCAGATCTCTTGTTTAGCAGATCCAGGAACTAATGAGAAGAATCATTTGTGCCTTTTTAATGTGGGGAAGATCAAGTCTTGAGCAGACAATTGAAAAACTGCTGTTAAATTGACAAAGGACACTAATGCAAACATAAGCTGTAATGTGAGATAGAAGAAAGCATATTTAGAATATTGAATGACTAGATCTTTTTTCTTAAATTCAATTGCAGAGTTGGGACATAAGAGGGAACAGATGAATTCTCGTTAATCTCCCTGCAGCCAGGCACATTGTGCATGGTAAACACTGTTAAAAACAACAAACACAGTAAAAACAGAAAAGCAGATGGTGAGGAAGGATGCTCAAATCAACCAACAGATAGTAATAAAAGAGGAGGAAGCAAGTAAGAAGCCTTTTCAGTGTATCAAAAAACTTGCCAGAATAGTCCTTTCTTATTGCATAATAGTAAAGAAGAAGCAGATAACAGAATGCAGAACAAGGAAAAACATTGAAATTTCACAAAAAGAACATAAGTAAAAAGTTATACTCAGAGAAAGCCAAGACCATCACTTAGCTAGCCTCACAGAAAGAAAAGAGCTCGCAATACTCTGTACCAGAAATGAAATTCAGTATCAGAAAGCACTCGGAAAATTAATTTAAGTGAGAATGTATCATGATGTTTGGAGTTTATGTCCGAGCAGATCTTAGTAAATAGCAGTCATTTTCTAGTAACACCCTTCTGTACCCCAGGATAACTCCTTATTACTAATAAAAAAGGTCTTTGGATACTTCAAGATGGAAGACAAATTTTTATTAATTGTACCATTTTGGGCTTTGCATCAGGAGATAGTTTGCAGTCACCAGCAAATCACTTGAGAAAACCCTTACAGAGAAGATTCAATACAAGAATTTAGTGATAGAGGTAGAGAAATTGCCCAGTTTCTAAAATTTAAACTGACGAAGGCCATAGGAACTGGTTAGTCAAATACATTGCTGAGGAACCCACCACTGACTGAGGTCAGGGCCCCTGCAGAAGTCAAGGAAGCTGCTGTGGAAGCTGACAATTGTGGACTGATCTGACAAATGAGAAAATGAGAAATGGGTGAACAGTCTCTTTCAAAAAAATAAACAAATTAAAATTGCATTATCTTGTGAAAAGGCCCAGTTTGAGGAGCCTGATTGTTTTCAGTATCATCGCTCAAGAACAAAACCATTTCTTCTGAGTGGTCATTTTTTCACTAACTGCAAAGTGCAATTGCACAGATGCTCTGTGAATGCATCTCTTAATTGTACTCTAAATACTGCCTCACTTTTAGGAGCGTGTTGGTAATATATTTCTCCCTTTTACAACCTTGTATTCATTGGAATCTTGTTTTTTAGAAACACTGCATTATGGTTGGAGGGGAAAAAAGTGAACATATTTGTAAAGCGTTTGATAACTGTGCTAAGCTTGCTCTTATTCAAAGAAATTTGAAAGGCTGTGTTCTGTCATATGAACTTCAATGTACTGTGACACATAGTCTGCATGTGTTTCCATCATGTCAAGACAATGCAATGCAACACGCTGGTTAACACACCACACTAAAAACCTATAATCTAAAGCTTAACTATGCAATAGTTTAGAGATTGAAGCAATCACTTGCAATAGCTGCATTTGTAGGCACTGATGCAGGGAAAATAAAGCCAAGAGTTCAAGCCAGTTCATACTCCGAAACCATTAAGAATGTGTGAATGATAAGTGTAGTAGTTTACAGCTGGTTTGCCCTGTGGTCTTCCAGAACAGGGGCTTTTCCTCAACAGGGACACTGAAACAATCATTTGTTGACACATAGCACATTTCTAGCTCTAGTTCAATTGTTGGGTTTTGTTTTTCTTTGAAAGATAGAGAAGGTGCTTGTTGGAAAAAAAGGTTTCAGACTTAGTATTTTTGGATGAATAGAGGAGTAAGGAAAGGAATACTTAAGTCTTCCTTGTCTCTAGGATGCAAAACCGTAATCTTGATGGAATAATTTCTGTAGGAAGAAAAGCATTTGTGTTGAAATAGAAATGCTTTATAAGACAATGATGCTGATGGCATGTTTTATGCGAAAGATTTCTTTTAGATTTTTCTCCTTTGCTACACACAAATTTGAATTCATATACTGTACCGAGGTGCTAATTTTAATGTCAGGATTGGTTAGGTTCAATCTCACTGAAATGAAGACACCAAAGGCGGAAGAATCACACTGCATTTTGCAAAAATATGAGACAGTTGAGTTCCTTTATACAAGAGTCTGGAAGATCAAATGATAAGATTACCCAGCCTGAAAACAGCTACAGGCAAAAGCATGTGCAGAGGGTGTTTCATCAGCTCTTCTCTTGGTAAAAGACCATGTGACATGCTGCAAGAAAATGTCCTAGGAGCAGAGAAAGGCATTAAGCCAAATATGCACTCAAGATGTATACTAGTGGTGTGATCTTGTTATTAACTTCATAAATGTTTCAGAATGTTAAATAAAAAAGGAAAAGGCTGTCAGGTAAAGAATGCAGGCAAATAAATGATTTTCTGAGGTTGGGTGAACAAAGCTTTCCGCATTCTATGTACCAAGGCAGAAACACATTGAGGATATTTGTCTTCATTCCCTTTCTCACCTCATAGCTTCAGCTACACACTGCATCCCATATACTGGTCAACCACTGAGATCCAAAATGGGTACAATATATTATAACCAAGTCTGTAATATTATTTACTGTTAACATTCACAATAAATTAATAAAAACTAACAACATTTAAGCAAAATACTTGACTAGCAAAATGGAACCTTTTGACAATGTTGATGATCTCAAATAAAAAAGTTTCCAAATTTTCATTTTGATGTTTTATGCGAATTTTTCAGGAAAACACTTCTGACAAGGGGTGTTGTTTGCTTTTTTAAAGGAGGATTTTCCAATTGGATAACTGAACTCTTAAGAATATTTCATACAGTAAATATTTTTCAGTTTTGATATTGCCTTGGCTTAGAAGACTTATTAACTTAGATAACATAGTGATCGAGCCATTTTTCTTATCTACTCTTATGAGTCATGGAATGAAGAGTCACTCTTATGGAAGAAATTCTTAGCACAAGTTTCCAAAGCAAAATAATTGACATGTATTACTATAACTGTGGAGGCAATTTATTTTTTTATTGTGGCTAGTATTGTTTTTGTCTGGATTTGGTTTCATTACACTTAGGAAAAAATGCACATAAAAATAGCTGAGAATTAGAATATGGCATCCGGAGCTCTGAGATGTAAGGGACAGGATTTTGCTCACAGATTATTTCGAAAATGCCCTATTTTTTTATTTCCTGTCACATTCTCTGTAGCACATCTGACAAGTAGATCTGCTTCATGCTTTGCTCATGGCAAAGCTCAGTTTAACCCTACTTTTCTATTACGAGAAGTACACACTGAGATTTAGTTGTGCATGTGGGCATTTGATGTGAAAATCCTGTCTGTTTTTTTATACAACCATGGGTCCGATCCATATTTTAATGTAGTTTTCCCCATATCATATCCTGCATAATGGGAAGACATTAAAATAAAGTTCACTTATGAGCAAGACTTAGGCATGGTATCTGCACTCAGTGTGGCTGAAATCACGGAAATAAAGCAAATGAGAACAGCAAACAAGCAGTTCTGACAAGCAAGTGTATTTTAAACTCATGTTTTCAAATCACAGAACACGTGGGGATCAAAGATCAACCGTGTTCAAAATTGCCATTGCCATCTGATAGAGACTAAATTACAATAAAGGGTTAACAAGTCAATGATTTTCACAGTGAATGAGAAGAAACTTCTATTGCTGCTTTCCAGCCTGTGCATTTTGCTAATCTGTATTTGGCTCCCATTGTAATATTCTCCTTCCACATAGCAATGCATTTGGAAAAAGTGAATTTTTGTCACACTGCTTGCCAAGTGTTTTAAACTGACACCAGCTATGACTAATGACAGTGCTGGAATGTGCTGTTCTCAGTAGAATAGAGGCCTGTACAGACCTAGGAGTTTCCTGGGGTCCAGCTTCTGTCTGTTCAGGGGGCTGGTGCCATACAGCAGTGAATGATGTTCAGAGTGAACCAGCTGTATTTCCTCCAGACTGGCTTTTCGACCTCGAATTCGCTGAAAGAAAACAGCAGAGGTCTACAATATTCCACTGACAATATTTAGGGGAAAAAAAAAAGGACCGAAATAACATTTAGTATGATTAATAACGGGTTGAAATTGCATCATGCAGGAATGTGACACTGATTTGTTTATTAAAGTAGTGCTATATGAAAAACAAATGCATGTGTGGTTTATCACAAATGCTTCAGTTAAGTCTTAGCAGAGTTAATACAGAGTTTCACACACAAGAAAAAGAAAATATTCTGCCTCTTTTCTACATTATACTAATCAATGTAACCCAAAAGGTGAAATATGTCTTAAGTAAGAATCCTGTCTAGAAAAAATGTAGTTTAAAGAGCAAAAAGGAATTCATACCTGTAAGCTGCAGATGTGTTCTGCATGAGAATTAATGTTTTTAGCATCACCACTAGTACTAGTGATTTATACTGCTAGGAAGAATATGATCACAATGAGGAGAGGCAGGGAGAAGAAGAAAATTAAAGTTTAAATGCTTTAATAAAATATTACAGTATTTTTTCAATGCATTTTTTACATCCCAGGATCATTTTTGCTGTTCCACATGCTGACTAATTTGCTTCCTTATATTTTTTAAGTGGAGTTTGCCTCTTTAACTAATTCTCCAGCCTGTACTCTCCTCAAATAATTGTTAAAAACAATGGGAAATCTTTCAATAAATTGTAATTCACTGAATTGTAATCAGCTTGGGAAGGAAGAAAGATAGGAAAGAAGGAAAAAAAAAGGATAAAACTAACACGTTCTTTTTCAGCAGATCTCTTCCTTCTATGTATTTGAGTTACAACTTGTCATAAATTATTTCTCTTCTATTAATCCTCTTGTGCTAATGTTGCACAGCCTTTGTAGACACAGCAACATGAAGCAGAATCTGTTCACATTTGAGCACAGTAAACAGCACTATCATCAAAGGTTTAGTCCAAAGACCTTTTCTCCTGCTGCGATTGGAAAATGTGGAGAGAAAACAGCCCATTGTTAGAGCTTTGGACTCTATCTAGTCTTTATGAACACCTTGGGCAAAACCTCTCACCAGTTGGATCTGTCCAGCTGTCAAGGTCTACAAATAAAGAGGTACAGATATTATCTAAAAAGGTCATCCTGGTTTTAATAGTTTTGTTAACCTAACAATTACAGAAACCCCACTCAATTCTCCTTTCCTTAGATGTTAACTGTAATTCACATTATACCCATCACCTATTCATGCACATCAAAAGCACTAACATCTTCATTAGGACAAGGAAGCAGTATTATAAATAGTAAAGAGAATGTGCACTGTAGAAAAAAAGGAGGTGTCTAAGGGTGGGAGGTGGGTGTCAGAAGAGCCATGCATACTTTATATAGAGTTAAGCAGTTTCTCATTAATCAGGAAAAATGTCCTAAGAGTTAGATGTCTGTGGAACAAACTCCTCTTCAGGGAAATGGTGGAAGCCCTATTTTTTTGGGGTGTTTAAAAGTTGACTGGACACAACAGTGGAAAAAAACATTCTAGGGAATGATCCAAGAAGTTAATAAATCCTTTTTCATCTATTATTTCTTCAAGCCTCTCCCACTCTCACATGAGAATTTGTAGCAGTGCACTCACATCCTTTTAACACACAGTTGCGCAATCAAAATCAGCACATTATGATTCTTCATGGAGTCGGTAAACTCTGCAGTGGTCAGATAAAATGCTTTTCTTCTCAAGTGCAGTGACAGGTGACATTTATCCATTCACCCATTCTCACTAATGTCTATGTACCTGATAAGTTGCTTTAAAATCTATACCTTCAATTCTCTACCACAAAAGTGGGAAGGGAAGCTGGCTTATAGAACAGCTAAACAAAATGTGTATGGGAAGTTAAGAGTATTTTATGAAGATCAAATCAATGAGCCTTAAGTAAAATACTCTCCGGTCAGGTATTTCTTCAAGTTATACAAAACCTCTGTTAAACACCTCTTAGAGAGCTAGTTGCCTGGCTTTATTTCAAAGCACTCTTAAATGCC
This sequence comes from Upupa epops, assembly GCA_013397515.1. Taxonomy (NCBI): domain Eukaryota; kingdom Metazoa; phylum Chordata; class Aves; order Bucerotiformes; family Upupidae; genus Upupa; species Upupa epops. Next base: position 177,065 of record VZRI01008070.1, on the reverse strand, counting down.
ATATCCCTCTAACTATAAAAAGACCCACAGCTAGACATTATTTTTACAACAAAGAGATCCATGATTGCCTTGTACCTCTATATTTGTATCTATGTATCTATATTTGTACCGACAGGGTAGGATCTTGAAATGGCCTTCCCAAAATGTTTTGCTTATGAGCTACCTACTGCCCCAGATTCTCTAGGGCAGAAACAGGTTTGATGCAGAAATCAAATAGCACCAAACAGGACATCCCACTCTGCACTGTTCCCAGTAGTGAAGAACTTGTGTGCCAATGCCATAGCTGCCATGGCAGGCACGTTAGCTCCTCCAGCTCTGACCTTTAGTAAATGCCAGGAATAACAGGACAGGTAAACAGTGCACATGTCTGTGCTCTTCCTGCATTCCCATCTCCTCATGTACTGCTCCTTTCAACCTACCCTTGCAGTGTCTCTGCCTGTCTGCCATTGTCAAGCCAGATGAAAATTCCAACTAGCAAAGACTCTGCACAGATTAAAAATCATTTATACTAAAAATTACACATAATAATTTCTAACAACAATTGTTCTAACACAATGAAGTCAGGATTTCGAAGACTCACAAAAACACGTGTTGTAACTCTGATGCCAGAATCTGCAATCCTGTAGCTTCAGCTCTGCAAAATTATACTTTCTGGATCTCACTGGGGAGAGTTATTAGACAGTATAACACATGCAATTGTGTGACTTCACACTTTTATCCACATCATTTTTATTTTAAGCTGTCTTTCTTAGTTTTCATCAGGTATGGGAGCATCCAAAGTCTGAATGCTATAGAAGCGGAAAATTAACATAAAGCAAATGAAAAAGGAGAAATAGCATAGGTGAACTTATGAACAGAATTGGTTTTGTGGGGGGGAATTCTATGCTCCATCCATCCATCTGCTACATCCTCAGTAGAAGGCAAGTCATCCTCTTCTGAAGTGCATGATAATTAGTGTGTTGGCTTTCTCCTCTGAAATACACACTTCCCTTATCAAAACAGACATCTATAAATCTCAGGAGAACGAAACACCGCACCTGAGTGTTTCAAAAGATCAGTCTACAACTACAAAGTTATTCTCCCTCCAGTGGGATAATGATTTCAACTTTCACAGAATTTAAGGTCAGCAATGAGTGCCTAGTCTGGTCATCTTCTTATAATAGACCGATGAAGTGTACACAGACAACACCTATTAAGCTGAAGATTTTGGTTAGACTTGCAGTGACTAAACTCTTGCACAGTCAGAGATTCAAAAAGACAAAGATAGCACAACCTTACTCTCTGCTAAACTAACGGGAATTGGTGACATAGCTTCAGCAATATTTCTCACAGTTGTTACATTCTCTTGCTTTTAAAAATACACACACATAGTGTGGACCTTTTGCTGCTCAGGACACTCACATTGATGGCTCTCTTTCCATTATGTGGGAATTGCAAGTGTATCTCCAACACACATGCACTCACAGTGATGTATTTAGTCTCGTTGTGTGTTTTGGTCTGTCGGTGCCTAACCTAAATATGTTCAACAACGCAAAGACTTTTTCCTGTGTCATTTCTTCTTTAGCCACAAACTGAAGTCCAGAGGACAAAAGTTTTTCCTATGTTCCAGTATATGTGATGTGGCAGACTTAAATGCCACATCACATATACATGTCTCATGCCTTTCAGACCATGAGACATGGACAGCAGGAGGTGTAAGATGTCCCCCTAATCCAGAAAAACTGCAAAAATTCAGATCAAATTCCACACAGAAAAGAAAAGTGTTGCTGGACCACTGTCTCTACAGGAGGTAGAGGTGGGGGCATATAAGCAGGACTGTGTCTACATTCCTCTTGTTCTTTTCTCTTTTCTTCTCTTTTCTTTTTCTATTTTTTTCTTTTTTTTGCCTTGCTTCTCTAAAACTGTGCTGAGCAGCGTAGCCTAATGGCAGTCATGTGTGTGTAAATTATTGCCCCAAAGGAGATATATAAATACTACCTCTCCCTAGAACAAGTAGAAAACAGACATCACTACCAAAACATAATTCAGTCCTTGTCTTTTGGTCCCAAAGTTAGAGCAGCTATGCATTGCTCTTTACCAAGATAAAATTGCAAAAAAAGACAGAATGGATATTTTTGTGCCAATCATTGCTCTTTTTAGCTGTCCTGATCTGCTGCTGCATTTACTAACTGTCTGTTCTGTGTATGTCAGCCTTTAAGGAACACAGACTAGATAATTCAGTACATTAAATGTACACTAAACGTACACTAAACTTCTCAGTAACGCAAAAAGATTGCACCTGAATTTTATTTTTCCAAAGTATATATACTAGGATTATAAAAAAATCTGCTATGGAGGAAATTACTCCATCCTCTTGCCCTGGACCTGTCTCTCAGTTTCAGCACTCCAGGGCTGGCAATGACTCAAATGAGTTTCTCCTTTGTCTGGGTGAAGCCTATGGGGAAGTAATCTATCAATTTCGAAGAGTGATATGATTAAAAAACAATCTAAAAATTATAATCCATTTCTCACTTTAGCAAAAATCCTCTAAATTGTTCGTTGAATAGCTCTAGAGCTCGAGTATCTATGGCTAGAAAGACAAAATACAGTCTGGAGAAGCTAGTCTTGTTGGCTGTGTCTGCAGCAGTAAATTAAACCATGCCAGGAAACATTCCCAGGCAGAGGAACACAGTCATTTGTACTATTAAATTGCTAAAGTGGTCCTTCACACTGTTTTGGCCGAGCAGCCACTAGCACTCCCCCAAGCAAACTCCTAGACATGGTTTGGTCACTGGCACAAGCAGGGAAGCATTCCTGGTCGTATGAAATGGGCCTTTTCATGCCAGTTGGCCGCAGTGGTGGAGAGCAGTCCCAGGCACATTTTATTTTGCAGGGAAGACACAGCTTTGACTTCCATCATCCCACGGCAGTTCTCTCTAACCTTGGCCTATCATCTCTCCATGGCCATAGATCTGAGCTGCATGAGAAGGGTTAATTCCCACCACATGATTTAGGAGCCTCATTTTGCTCCCTGCCATAGATAACAAAGATCATATCCATATATATTGTTAATTTTCATAACGGTTTCTTGTTAGGGTGGATACCCTGGCACAAGACAGTAGCTAAGGATACAAATAGTGCAAGGTTTCTAGATCTGAGCTACTGCAGACTGAAATAGCTTTGATTCTGAAACTCATCAGGCAAAGACTGGAACTGCAACCTTCTCGCAGGAGTGTTCTTTTAATAAAGGAAAAAAAGTTTTGCTGTTATTGTGGAGGATTTCTGAAGGGACTGTTGCATGCTGCTGTTCCTAAGATGCCCTTCAGACGTGATGCATGAGGCAGTGCATGTGGCAAAACTGACAAGTGATCATCCACACCTTCTGGCAGCAACTGTGAGAAATCATATTGAGAAATTGTATTAAAAAATACTAATTTCCCTGAGGGGACATTCAAAAGCCAGTAAAAGAGAGAGTGCAGTTGCTTTGACTCCACATCCTCAGTGTGGTATATTCCAGAATGCATCTTAATTGAGGCCTATTCATAGAATCATAGAATCATTAGGGATCAGAGGGGACCTCGAAAGATCATCTAGTCCAATCCCCCTGCCACAGCAGGATCACCTAGACCAAGTCACACAGGAAAACATCCAGGCGGGTCTGGAATGTCTCCAGAGAAGGAGACTCCATAACCTCCCTGAGCAGCCGGTTNATTGTTTCTTAAATAGTGCATTTACTGCTCCCTTAGACACATGGGTCATATGCTCATCTGAATAACTTTTCTGAAGAATCAGAGCACAAATTATGTGAATCACAGCAATCTTCCTCGCTTTGAAAAGTGAGCAGATTTAAGGAGGCTGATGTTGATCAAGAGTTCAGTGAAGCAAAGGACATAATGCATCATCAAATATAATCCTGTCTTTACTACTAAAGAGGATCAGATAAACACCAGTTCTATGTACCAGCTTCATTCTGAGGTTCTACAAAGTTTTATCATCACAATTTCGAGAGCTCATTTCACATCCCAGCCTCATTTCAAAGCCCACAGTGGGAGTCAAAATTAACTGAATGCCATTCAACATCAAGTGATTTATTACCTCTCTGCCCACTCACTGGATTCTGCAAAACCTAATAGGTGATATTTCAGTTTTGGAAATTGCAGAACTGTAACAGGAAACTTTAAATCTTTCGGGAAATTATTGGACTGCTTGCCCCTCAGACTAACCTATGCCCCATTTCCTATTTACACCTTTTGAAGATCCACGTAATTTATGGTTCAGCAATATCTGTTTATTACTGAAGAAAGCAATACATAGCAGCACATTATGTTTTACTTATTCTCTCTCTTTCGTCTTTGTAATATGGGTCCTGAGTCAAGAATATGACTAGGCCTTATTTAATAAAGCACATGACTATCTGTTTAACTTACTTTTTTATTATGTGAACCCACCAGAGAAATCACTTGTATGATCTATGGCCTTTAGGGCCTTGCCGAAAGAAAGTCTCCTTGAAGACAGAAAAAGTTATCCAAGGTAAAAAACCCCTAGATTATCCTGTTAGAGTGCTGCCATCTAGTTAGATGAGTGTATACAACAAATCCGCTTACAATGCTTGCAATATCTTAGTTCCCTGTATGCTAGACTATCTGCAGAAATTCTTCATGGACACTCACTAATCAAAAAAGATCTATTATTCCTTTGGGTTTGTAAACACCTAAGCATATAAAAATGCAGTAATTATAGAATACAGAGCCTAAGAGCAGTAGCAATTCTGGGATCCCGCAAAACTTGATTAAAATTGAGCTGAACTTTGTGAACTTGTACTATAATGCAGCAAAGTACTCTGAATGGTCACAGGCTTCTGCAGAAGATGACAGTGCTGCACAAACTCTTTTAAGCACTACATGGTAGGGAAAGGCTAGTTTTCAATAACCCAAGTCACATTCAAACTTCAGAGGCCGTGTTTGATTTAAGCATGATGGTTTAATATCCTATTTTACTAGGGGAATGAAAGCAAAAGGAAGTTCCGCATTTGCTCTAATACCGTGTAGAAGATTGCACTTGTATGTCTCACTTTTTGACACGGCACCCACTGTACACCAGGCAAATGAAACCACTCTGGAAACAGACTTCAGAGTCCAAAATCGTAAGACGCAGTGTTCTTGTGGAGAGATATAAACCACATTAACAACAAAAGTAGTGTTCTATGCTAAGGAACTGCTAAGGAGTTAAATCTCTAAGGAGTAAAATCCTTAGCTTCTTGAAAAAGAACCGTGCTATTGAAAAGACTGCACTTGCCATTTGACTACTTTTCATCTATCTTTCTCGATCCAGATGAGGAACACAGTTAAGTCTGGGGCATGAAATGACTTTCGTTGTATAAATTCTTAGTTACCAATTCAGAAGTGTACTTTCCTAAAATGCATTATTGTAATATTGTTGGTTAAGTTACAATAATTCCTGAGTCAAATTACTCTCTTGTTACAGAGATAAAACAGATTAAGGATTTCATAAACTTGCCATTTAATTTAACAAGTTAAATATCTAGCCTTTAATTTTTTTTTATTACCTCACACTTGTTCAGCAGCCCAGTTTCTTGCAGTCTTGACCAGATGCTTTGGATTCTTCCAGCATGTTCAGGATGATTAGCATAGTTGCCACACATACACTGGTGCTTCAGCATCAGACTGTCATACACAACACCTTCAGCACAAAGACAGCACAATAAGAAACAGTATGTGAAACCAGGGCAAGCTGTGTGTCATGCATACTATAGCAAAACTGGATTTTATTTGACAGCTAAAGCAACACGAAAATTCTGGATTTTAATTCCCCTTTCCTCTGTGAAACTCTAATTTTCATCTTACAGGATGCATCTTGTGATACTGATAAGGCAATAATGAATGCTCAATGAATTATGCTAATAAATAAAAATAACTGTAAAGAAGAAAGGAAATTGGATGGTGTCTTGTTAAAGATTTTATGGCTAGAAAAAATTCAGTCTAAATGACTTGTTTTCTCTTTCTCTAGTAAGGTCAGTTAAGGCTGTTAACCTCTGTATAACAAGCAAAGGTTATATATTTATAGCAGTGTAAGGAAAATCATTCAGAAAAAGCCTCTTAAAATAGATTTTGAAATGCCACTCTGCATTTGTACTGCTTAACTAATACTATATTAATTCCAGAACTCAAGGCATATCAGATGAAAGTTTCAGCAGAGTCAGCCAGAGTCTTTTTTCATTAAAAAGAAAAGTTCAACCCACTATTCAATTAGGACCAAATCCTGTTGTTAGACTGCAATGCAAGGTTCCTTTTGAAGTTTTTATGCTCATTTATTCAAGGACAGAACAACTTTATATGGAACAGCTATCAATATCACATTGTTCTGTAGCTGTGTATTAGAATAAATTTTAGTGAGTAGGCTGAAGCCAACCTCAATTTTCAAGGCTTTCAAACCAAGCCTTGAAACCAAGGGTACTCTGAGACATTGAAAAATTAATTTTATTTATTTACTTGTTTGCATTTCCCCCAGAAATGTCTGGAACAAAAAATGTTTTCCTTACCCTTGTGAATCATTTTCATTTGGGAAACATTTGGATATTTCTTCCCCTTACAGTTGAAAGGGACTCAAATTAGATTCTCCAAGCTGCAAAACTTGGCATTGAAAACCTCTTTCGTATGTGCCACCACTACTGGGGATGCCAAAACAGTTTTGGGAAAATTGTGTTAGCCTGCTATTGAAAAGTCAGACAGTGAAGCAAATACAAATATAAAGTCTGGATTAAGCAACATGCTCAATATCACCCTTATTTAGCAAACTTCTTGAATGAATATAGAAGCATAATAGAAGAGTTTAAAATCTCTGCTGAATATGTCTGTGTGTGTTTTGAGAAATACAGAGAAAATTCAGTTGAGAAACCAGACAGAAATTATGCTGCTCTAGAAATATTTACACTACCGTATTTCTTAGCTCATGCACTTTCAGACTGATCCATTGGGATCTTGCTATTTAAGCCAAAACAATAGTACAACAATTATTTTTAGCATAAGGAGAATGCAAATATAAAATCTACATGAAGCATGACTAAATTTATGCTAAATCCTTATCTAACAAACAGAATAGTCCACTAGCAATAAACTCTTGTATTTACTTTCTCTGTTTGCTTTTTTTTAATGAAAAAAGAGCCAGTGAAAATCTGGACCTAATAAACAAATGCAGCTTCAAATCTCTGCTGGCATTGTCAAAGTAGTTAGTAATTTCCTTTCTCTGCAGTCATTTGCAGTGTACCATTCATAAGCTTTGCTGCTTTATCATCAGGTCTTACAAGTCATTTGAAATAGCAGGTACGCACACTAATAAGAGCATGTTCACCTACCTTGCTCTCCTTTCCTTGACATCCCAAGTTTTAACTTCTACAGTATCTTGCATAACCAGACTGTGTAGTTTACACCATTATACCATTAGATAAGAGTTTTTCCCCTTCTATCCTTCTTCTCAAAGGAGAAGGTCTTTAGAAGTTAGATGCATACACATCAAGACTTGCAGAAGTTCTTGAAGGAAGCTGTTATATCCAATGGATTTGAATGGAAACACTTGTTAACAAAATTAGCTGAAAGTATCTCCAGCTCGCTGCTCTTTCTGTGAATGTTTTATTTTTAAAAATCCAATATATGTTACCATCCCATTGTTGTATGGAGTCAAGATGTTATGTAATAGCAACTCTTCTGATGGCCTGTATCAGAGTTGCAACTAAACAGTGTTTTTGTTGTGAAATGATGAAAATTTTGTATCCAGGATGCCTCCTTTGATTGAGGAGGCATCTGGTTGATGGTTTCTTTACATAAAAAAACCAAAAAACTCCTTTTTAATGCATTAGTGTTTTTCAAAAAATAGGAAACAACAAAAATACAATTTTATTGTGCATTGATTATTTTGTCTGAATCCAAAATCAGTGTAATGGACTCAGTTCAGTACCGCATGTCAGAAGCCTCTGCTACAATCTTTTAAATACAGTGATATTCACACCAGTAAGTCTAAAATTTAAATGACCTAAGAAAATACAAAAATGTATGTTTTCATTTATTGCATGCATCTAAATTGATTTAGGATGTGCAAGTAATTCACATGTGTGTCTGCAGGTCACACAGCACATGTGTTTGGTACCGTATTGCAATGCAGCAATAGAGTTTACTGCTAAAAATAGCCTGTAGGATTTCCCTAATAGGATTCAGCCAATAATCCCACTGCCCCCACACACTCACACACGAAATGATGGAGACAACTGTTTTCAATTGCAGACTGCTGTGAAATATTAATAAAAGATGCTTATTCTGTCTCTCCAGAATAAAAGCCTACAGCCAGATTCTGCTTTTAGATGCCTTGTGTAAATCTGAGCAGCTCCACTGAGACCAGAGGATTTATTCTGGATTTACACCAATATTGCTGAGGTCAGAATGTGGGCCTGATGACAGACTAGAATAGTGGCACCACTGAACCATATAATGATATGTCCGAAAGAAACTGGATTTGAATCAAAGCACAAAAACCAAGGTTTTCCAGGTGGGGACTCCCAAACACTCATTGTTTTCCTAAACACTTTATTTGAGCCAGCTTCTTTTAATAATACCTTACACAAGAGACACAAAATTTGTTTGCTATCAGCATGCTTTGAAGAAGGTGAAATTCCCTGGACAAAAACAGTACTGACAAGAAAACCTAAGAATATCTCCAAAATTATTCAGAAGAAAATCCTGAAGTAATAAATGTTAACTATTCCACAAACCATCTAAATGAACATCAAGAAGACTTTTATTTTTTTTGCATTTTAACTCATTATCTTGGGCATATAGTGGATATACATAGCATAGTTGTTTCTCAACATTCACCATTCTGATTCACTTTATGTATTTGGATTAGAGTAGTTTCTCTAATGATTCACAAAAATATACGTTCATTTTGATCCCCATGTAATATTCTGCCACAATAGTTTTCCTTCTACCTTTGTGGCCTTCCTCTTGACATGCTCCAACAGCTCCCTGTCCTTTACTTGATGGGGGATCCAGAGCTGGATGCAGCACTCAAGGTGAGGTATCTCAGAAGATCAGAGTAGAGGGGGAGAATCCCTCTCTCCACCTGCCGGTGCAACCCTTTTGATGCAGCCCAGGATGTGTTTGGCTTTCTGCGTTGTGAGTGAATATTGTTGGCTTATGGTGAGTTTTTCATCAACCAGAACTTTCATCATCCAGAAGTCTTTCTCTTCAGGACTGTTTCAGTCCCTTCACCACCCAGCTTGTATTTGTGCTGGGGATTGCCCTGACCCAGACACAGGATCTTGCACGCCTTTGTTGAACTTTGTGAGGTTTGCTGGGCTCAACTCTTAAGCTTGTGAAGATCCCTCTGGACAGCACCCCTTCCCTCCAGCACACTGACTGCATTACACAGCTTGGGGTCCACGAACATTCTGAGGGTGCACTCAATTACACTGTACATGTGGCCAACTAAGAGTTAAACAACATTAGTACTGATCCCTGCGGGATATTGTTCATTACTGGTTTCCAGTTGGACACCAAGCTGTTGACCAACTCTTTGGTTGCAACCATTGATCCAGTTTTACCAAATCCATGTTTTCTGAATTCAGATAGTAAGATACTGTGCGGGACAGGTTCAGATGATTTGCACAAGTCCAGGGAGATTACTTCAATTGCTCTTCCCTTCATCAGTGCTGTAATTGCACTGTAAAGGATCACCAAACAGGTGAAGCCTGTTTATTTCTTATGTCCTTTAGCACAGTTTTCGGGAGGATCTACTCCATCACCTTGCCAGGCACAGGGTACAGACTGATTGGGCTGCAATTTCTCAACTCTCCTTTCTTTCCTTTTTGAAAATAGAGTTATGCTTTCCCTTTCCCAGTCAGTTTATCTTGAAAGAGTGGTGGAGGGAAGGAAAAAAGGCTTCATCAGAAGAGGAAACAAAGATTCAAGAAAAAGATATTTTATATTTGGGGAAAGGGATTCAGTGAAGGATTGAGAATCTCAGTTGGAATAAGGCACCTATTTTCTCTGTTCTCTCTTTCTCCCCACCACTGTGGTCCATATAGCAGTGCTTTACTAAAGGATTAAACTCTCTGCACAGTTTCAGTCAATCCTACTCTGCATATGCACTGTCTATACTGCTCTTACAGATCTCATCAGGAATCTTTGTGTTAGATTTTGAGCTTTTTATGTCCGGTATATCCCATTGTTTGACACCATCTCCACTCAGTGTTTGTCCTACATAATTTTGTTTCGTCTCTTATTCTTCCAACTCAGCTCCATATTTTCTTTCTTGATTAGTTGCCACAAGTCTTCAAATATATGTAACACCCTTGACCTTAGTCTTCTTTCTGAACTGATAAATTGAGGTGCCAGTGAACCTTAGCAATCAAACTGAAACAGCAGCCTTTACATTTGTAACTCAAATCAACCTTTCCAGTTGAACCACAGATTTTTAAACAGAATATTGAAGCCTGCACACAGTGAGGTCACTTTTGGTGTGTTCTGTGAATCCTTTAGCATGAGTTTACAATGTTTTGGGGACCCTATGAACCATAACTAGAAAAACAGTGGTCTGATTTAATACTCCTCTCTATACACAGCTGCATTTTTTGCAGAAACTCATGGAAAGTGAATTAGCATGTTTCTTCATTCACAGTCTGAATGTTTGTTACCAAACATTAGTGACATTCCTAAACTGGCAAGTCTTTGAAAAGAAAAATGATGTCTTTCATCTTTGAATGTCATCTTGCATGCATTTGCTCAGTTACTTGCTGTGATTTAAGAACATAACTTTCTCTTTTGCAGTTTTATTCTTAAAAATAGTGAATTTTGCTTTGCAAGCAGAGCACGCTATCTCAAACAGTCATATACAGTGCCCATTAAAGACTCCATCCTACATCAATCCCTAGACGTGGCCTGAAGAGATGTAAGCCTTCAGGGCATGCAAGAGTTAAGGCAAGATTCAAAAAGATGGACACTCTTGCAAGGTTAGATTACCCATAATAAGAAATGGATAGCTTCATTTCACTGAAGATTGTCAGCGTTCTAATAGCTCTGCTTTGGACAGCACATGCATACCAACTGGACATGCTTTGTGAGTGGCTGCACTGTGCAGATACCACAAGCTGTAGTCCGCGTCGCCTGCTAGTCATGGCTACAGCTTTGCTTTTCCTGTAGGAAGTTCAACCTCCTACAATAGACTGCCTTGTTAAATGAAGACATTGCGAGTTACACTGCAGATTTCCTACTTACTGGTGGTCTTGCCAACTTATTGGTGGTCTTTTCACAAACAAGGCGAAACTCAGAGAAGAGAAACAGATGATAGAGAAATGAAAGAAAAAGCTATAAATTAGTTAAAGGCATCAAATATGCACCTGTTGCTATATTGCCAGAGCCAGTCAATGATAATAATTTATGACTGTGTGAATATTAACCCTGTGATTTATCAGCTGCACTGGTTGACTTGATGCCAGTACAGCATCATAAAACAGAGGAACCGTAAGGCTGAAACTGAATGCATTGCTGCAGAAGGCATTTGAGGCATTTAAATCTGTTGATCCTACATGAACAAACGCATTTGCCCTGCCTATTAAAAACAATCTTTAGGGAATCCTACCAGTTGTGTAGGCATGCTGGCTGGGCTGGTCTTCGTCTGGGTGAGGTAATGTGGAATCAGTGGGGGAAGACAGGGTCCTGGACACCGACCGATGTTTATCTAATCCTGCCATGCCAACTGTAGCTATCTGAGCCTGGTAGATCTGCAACTGGTGAACATGCCGATGTGCCAGGAACTCCTGTTTCCAAGAAAACAGTACAGTAGAAGGAAATGTGAGACAGGATCAAGACACTGAAGGAAATATGTCAACAAATTAAGTTCATTAGGTCAGGGCTGTAACAAACAGTGTGAAAAAGAAAACAAAAAAAAAAAACCCAAACCAAACAAACCCCCCAAAAAATCTTGCACCTAAGACCTAGTAAATAAATCCATTCAACAGATGTTCTTCACACTGACAGTGTGGGCTGCTGACTGCGCTGGATAGTAGGTGATGGCAGGCAACTTAGCAGTCCTCCCTGACAGAGGAAAAGATGGCTTCATGTGCAAAGGCTTATAATAGACACTGATTTTTTTAATATACTAAATATATAACATTTTATGACCCCACACAAATTAACAAAATCTCCCTGCAACACTGAATGTGAACAGCAATGCCCTTGTTACTCAGTAATCAAATTTGCTGAGCAACTGTGAGTCAAGACTCCACAGAGGAGTTCTCAGAGCAACTTGGAAGACAGGAACAGTGTGCACATAGGTTTCCAACAGATCAGGTAGAAATTTAGGGACTGTTACGTGAGATCTCACTTAGGGACCATCTTTTTTGTTACAACTCCTGCTGGCTGTTCTCCTGAAGCAGAGCTGAAAGGAGCCTCCAGTGTTTCATGTGTCAAAAGATGGTGACTTTAGTTGGCCTGACAAAGGCTGAAATGAAAGCCTGCTGAAGTCAGTAGAGACCTTGGTGCTCACTCACTCCACAAAGTATGATTGCTTCACCAGCCCTTTTACTTAGGTTTTCTTGTCTCTGCATAGACTCCTAGAACCTCAATAGAAAGTGAAGGCAAGAGAGTTATTTCCAAACCATTGTGCAATCTAAATTCAATTGAAATTCATACTACTGTTTTAGAACTGCAGGTTCTGTTTATTCTGCCGTGGGCTTGTTATTCATGCATGCAGTAACGGATGTGGTGTATATATAGTGTTGTTTGGGGTTTTCTAAACGCAGTAAGAATTAGTGGTGCTGTGTGCTGTTGCTTGGGACAGCAACTCAGAGGCCTGGCCTGGTCTTGCCAAGGAGGAAATGTTGGATGCTCAGAGAGGTGAAGGTTTGGAGCAAAGCAGGCAGAAGAATCCTAGAAGACCCCAGCCACTTGTAGATTCATGAGAAGTGTGAATATCTACTCTTCATGTAAAAAAAGAGACCTTTATGAAAATAATTGTTCATCAATGGCACCTAAATTGGAACAAATGCTTTAAAAGGCAATCTCAAAATCCACATTAATAGTTAGGGTTGCTACTTTGGTCATAGGAGGGGTGATCTTATGACAAGGACCTTGTCATAAGTGACTAAATAAGGAAAGAAAATATGAGTAAGCAAAGAGAGCTTTTATAAGGATTGTCTTGGTTTGTGGTCATTGAGCCATTTCCCTTACTTTAAATACAGTCCCCAGCTTTTCCTATTGATTTTTTAAATATGATGACAGGATGGTGTTATATAGTCCTGAAAATATCTTGAGGTATCAGAACAGGTCTGTGTATCCCATTTCCTTAAAAATTTAACATAATGTAAAATATATTTTCCCTGAAATCCCTAAGTGCCTTGATTTTACTTAGTTTCATGAATTATTTCAATTGTGATGAATTTTCAGAGGAGATGCTACTAGGCATCATTTGTAACCTTTGCTGGGAGTGTATGCAATTGGAGAGGAGGAGTGCAGAACGTATGGATGCTATTGTGTTGAATATTTTCCCTATGGAGAACAGAAGCAGTTAAATCCCAAAGGATGTAGCATCCAATTTCCTCAGTGCTGGCTTGGAGCTCAATAAAGAAGACAGGAGGCATTTTGCTGATTGTGGCATGATTCCTTCCTACATCCTAGGCTCAAGTGGGACCATCACTCCTTGTCTGATGCAAATATACTCACCATCTCTTGCCTACACTTCCAAAGCATGAGAGCTGAGCAATTTGGAAGAAGCCAACCTCCTTACTCCTTGTTCACAGAGTTTTACTGTCATACATCGATTAGAATGTTGTGTAATTCCTGTATCTAAAATACTTATAGATTCATAGAATCATTAGGGATCAGAAGGGACCTCAAAAGGTCATCTAGTCCAATCCCCCTGCCACAGCAGGATCACCTAGACCAAGTTGCACAGGAACACAACCAGGTGGGTCTTGAATATCTCCAGAGAAGGAGACTCCACAACCCCCCTGGGCAGCCTGTTCCAGTGCTCCGTTATCCTCCCTGGGAAGGAGTTCCTTCTGATTTTTACATGGAACCTCCTCTGTTCCAGTTATCTGACTGAAATAGTAAATTTAAAGTTTTTGGGGTATTTTTTGTGTCAATTTCTTTTAATTTTCTTTTTTTAATATAGTCTTAAAGAAGAGAAAAACTCTGGAACCCTACAAAGCACAGATCATTTGGGAAGGTGATCCTGCCTTGGCTTATAAAAGATTAGAGACTTGTATCTAGGCAAGCAGTACAAATAACACTCTTTTTCAGGTGTATGAACAAATCAAGGTCATTTTTTTTAATACAAATCCACTTGTGTGAACATCACCTAGGAGACAGCCAGCCAGCCATATATTTTGGCAACTTGACAAAGACCAGGAATTGGTCCTGCTCATGATTTTCTGTGTTTTCCTGCTAAACAGTGCTTTGTTTATATGATGCTTCCATCCTGGAAGGCAACCAGACATATTACCTAGAATCTGACGTGTCTTTATCAGTCAGTCCAGGGAAGAAGGAGAAATCTGTGTGTAGATGGATGGATGGAAAGCTGCATCACACCTGTTTGAATTTCTGTTTGCCTGTGAAAAACCTTTGAAATTTGTTCGAGTTGCAGTCAGTAGTTTGTCTTACTGTGGCTTGCTTACATCCTGTGGTGACTTCCCAGTCCTTTGACTGTAATTTTAAAAACCAAGCATCAGCAAAGTTTGGACTTGTTTAGGCTGTAGGGTTTATGCTAACTTCCTGACCAGGTTTCATTTTACAGACAACAGACACTCGTGAAGCACATCTATTTTTTCCAGCCACCTCCAGTTTTATGGTGTGAATATTTGAGACACTTCGTGTCACATGGACAAGTGGATTAAGGCAATGAGTAATGTGGGCAATCACCACACTTATCTGGTTCCCCAAATGTCCACCTGGTCTCTGGAAGGGATTAAAGGAACACAATGGATTCATCTTCAGGTTTTATGGGCTGCAGGACTGCAAACACGTGTCTATCTCTGCAGTAATATGACAAAAGCAATATTTGCACATCTGTGAGGTTAGGTTTGTGTGAATATATTTGGAGCATTTCTTAGGAAACCTGAGCCCTGCCTGCCTGGCATGGAGCCTGTTAGTTCCAGGTGCCTGAGATTAGTTCATTAGTAGAGGCAAGCAATTAAAGCTTCTGGCAGAGCCAGCAGAGAATCACTCCCTCTCTTCCCCAGAAACAGGCTCGTGCTCTCAGTAATTGTTTTTAGGAGGAATTTTAGAATTGGTGTCTAAAGAGAAAGTTACACTTCTAGAGGTAAATATTTGTTAGCCTCCTAGTATTTCTGTTTGCTTGGTTGCTTATGAGGAGCTGCAATCCATTTGTGTTGGGGTGGCTACTCCTTTCACGTAGAGGTGTAATTTGCACGTTTTGGTGATTAATGTTTTGGATGCTCTGAGGGGTTTTTTGTGAGAACTAGTTCCTTATTTCTGCTGGCCATGGGACCTGGTACTCCCCAAGTGCATTTAGTTGTACTATCAGATAGTATGTGACTGAATTATCTACGAATGGATGATCCTTCAAGCTCTTGTGTTCTGCCCAGAGAAGGAACATGTGGTTCACTCATAGAAACTTCTCTTGCCTCTCAACAGTATGCTTCTTGATTTGGTTTGATATGTTTGCTTTTATTTAACTGACTAAACTAAATATTAGTGTGTCTGTACTATCATTCAAAGTGTGTATGGGTGTGCATGCTTTTTTTCGTCGTGATAGAAAGTGATTTTCTCTGAAGAAATTGAACACTTGCTACTTCAAATAAGAAAACTACTGTTTTACATAGCTAGGATATTATTTGTGCCCTCTGTTGTGCCTCTACTGCATTCTGCTGAAGTATGACATGTTAATATTTAATTATTTAAAAGTCATAGAATCATCAGGGATAGGAAGGGACCCTGAAAGATCATCCAGTCCAATCCCCCTGCCACAGCAGGATCACCCAGACCAAGTCCAGGTGGGCTTCAAATGTCTCTAGAGAAGGAGACTCCACAAACCCCTCAGGGCAGCCCTATCCTACCCTGCTCTCCCCTTCCCCAAAGACCTTTAACACCCCTACCTTTGCAAGTTTTCTCCCCTCAGAGCAATTTTTGGTAGTCTGTTCACTAACTAATTTCTTTTAATTTCCACACTGTTTTTCAAAAATGAGCAGAGAACCAGTTATTATTGAGGAGAGAAAAATGCTGACTTGCTACGGGAAGCTTTGCCCTAACTGAAGATGAAAACAAAACCTACACCTTGGTCTCTTCCAGATACCTGTAACAACATGGGAACAGAGTAATGTCAAGCCCTGTCACTTCTCCTACCCAGCACTCTAACTTCCTCCCTGCTCAGAGCAGCTATAGATGAATTTATCTGAGTAGTACAAAAGTTAGCCAGTGGCTGCATCCAGTGAAGCTGCCTCCAGTGAAATAGAGCTCGGTTCTTAATGTGGCTGTGATGGCAGCCTCAGCCCGAATAAAGACAGCATCATCAAAAGTCTGACTCCAGTCAGAAATCCTGGGCACTCAGAAACTTTTTCCATAATTGAAACATAGCTAGTTAATTAGTAGTGCTTCAGAAATGATAGGAAATATTGGGGTTGACCTTGATTATACCCAGAACTGACAGGAGAAAAATTGAGAGTGATGAATTCCTAACCAAGGAGCATTGGAGCAAAAAGTTGTAGGTAAGCAGAAACTCCAGTGCTTTTAGCACTGCAGCTTTTAACAACTATTCTGCTCACTTTCCTCAAACAAAACTAGTTGGTCTCAAGAACAAATATGTAAAGAGGACTACTGAAAATACTTATGTGAACAAACATGAAAGTGCTGGAATGACTTATCTCTGTAAAGCTATACGACCTAGAACAGAAATTAGTCATTTTCAGGGATATGCCATACTAAGTTTGCAATTTCTCTGTCGCTCAGAGAAAACACATGACCAAGAAACTCCACCAGCGCTGTTGTTGAGAAAACTACATGTAAAGATGCAAACTTCCATGGGCATTGATTTCAAAAAAATCAGTATCGCTATCTGAAATATAGTCTGCTGCCAATTCAGAATTGGCTTTTTTGTGTCAAAGAAGTAGAAAGTATGGATACAGACACTTGAACTGCATAGGTAAAAATGGGTTTAGAGCAAGCAAAAGTAGACATGGGAAGAAACAGAGCAGCTAACCTTAATACATGACCTAACATAGAGAGACACCTCATCAGGTTGTTTATAGAATTTTACTTTCCCTTGCTGTAAACCAAGGAACACAGTGGTGACTACAAGAAGGTTAATTTCTGTCTCAGTCTTGCCACCTGAATGCTGGGCATAGATACAGAACAGTGGAATAAAACCATACCCTGTAGTTAGTTAGAGTCCTAGGCAAGTAGGCTTTCCTTGGCCAGCAACCTGCTGTAGTCAGCAGAACAGTCCTCTACCCTCTGACAGCCCTTTTCTTCCTGAAGGGCTGTAGAAAGGCTTATTCTACCTACAGCCAAAGGAGATCTTGGTACTTGGGGTGGCCCTACTGCAGTGACCGGTGACCAGGATGTGGTCACCACCCTCCAACAGCTTTGTTTTCTCCCTCTATTCCTGGAGCAGCAACGGCTGCTGTTGTAGAGGTCTCTGACCTCCTTTCTTTCTAGGGCAGGAGCACATTTGGAGTGGCAAAACATTGCTAAGATGACAGGTTTTTTGTCAGTGGCCCAATGAATAGAGGAAGAGCAGACTATTTATGGGGTCACAAGAGTGCACTCCTTTTGTCAAGTCATGTAGGAAAGAACACATTCCCTGCCTTGGGCTGCATGACCAAATGGGCAGGTCAGGGCTGGTGTCACACCCCTTGCCTGTGATTTTAGGACATAACATCACGGTCAGAACTCTATCTATCCTTTAAGCTTGCTCTCCCAGCTGAATCTTGTTCTTGTTTTCTGGCTTTCCTAGGGGTTTAATATAAATATATAAATAATTGAGGTTACAATGAGGGGAGAAAGGGACTGTGTGAACTTCTTGTGCCTTCTTTCATTATTATGCCTTGTTTTCAAACGCAGAAGAAAACCTCCTCAGAGGATTTTTGTTACTTTAGTACTTTTACTCGAAATGCCACAAGACTTTCTTGTAGTCATTTGGTGCTTTCCAAAAAAAGAACACAGAAGCACAGAAATGAGTACCACTGGGAGAATGCAGTTATCCTCGTGTCTTGCCCCAGCTTTCAGTATTCACATCTATTTGCTTCTTTTACTTTGTGGAGATTAAATAGGTTTTGTAGTAGCATTTAATATTTACAGCCACCTAATCCTAGCAGCTTTCCAACTGCTACTCAGTTAAACTGCTAGTTGGCCAAATCTAATTAATGGGAAATTGCCTGTCCCCCCCATCTCATTATTTTGAGAAAGATTACCCCCATTTCTTCAACAACATTGGCAAATCAGTTTGGTGTCACTTTTAAAATCACTTATGTTTTTATGCTGTTCCCTGGAACTGCTTTTCTTACCAGAGTTGTATGATTTCTTTTCAAGTGAAGAATCGTTAGTTTGGCCTTGGCACAACAGCAATCTGTCATCAGGCCTGCTGAAGATCTCAGGGGTTTGGCATACTTCAACAGATTCTGCTTGGATTTTATAGGCAACTCCACTCAGTTCAGGATTTACTGTAGATTTAATGGAAGTTACTTGGGCATGACAGGGATAGGAAAAGCCTTGGAGAACTATGCTCTTCAATATGGAGTCCATGCACGCAAACAGATTGTCCAAGCATAAAATCAAGAGGTGGCCTTCTACAACAGGCTTACAGCATTGGTGGACAAGGGTAGGGCAACAGATGCTATCTACGTGTCCTAGTGCAAGGCATCTGACGCTGTCCTGCGTAACATCCTTGTCTCTAAACTAGAGGGATATGGTTTTGACAGATGGACTGCTCAGCGGCTAAGGACTTGGTTGGGTGGTTGCGCTCACTCAGTTATGAAGAATGCCAACTGGAGAATCAGTTATGAGTGCTGTTTCTCAAGGATCTGGTTTGGGTCTGTTCAGGTTGGCAGCTTAGTACACTGAATCTCTTTGCTTTAGAGACCATCTGACATAGTGGTGTCTTGATATATTGAGGAAAGCAGTCTTGAAGATCATCTCCATTGCCAGTAGAGTGCCTTAAGGCAGCTGAGTATAACCTGATGGCACCCTCAGAGGGCATCCCTGTGCTGAAGATTGCTTTGGAGTCAGTGGATGAGCAGAAAGGCCACAAGCAGTGGGAAGAGGGAGATGAAGCAGCTGGAAAACTCAGATCCAGTGTCCCAAGAGCTGTGTGGTTGCAGTCCAAGAGCCAAAGGTTTCCAGTATTCCTCAAAAGAAAGGATCTGACACTCGGTGGGGAAAGAAATCTCCTTCAGTAATAAATTAGAATTTATAACACACAGTAGCTCTGTTGTGGGGGTAGACTGGATGATATACACTGATCGAAGTCTGGGTAGACTAGACAGGGACCAAGGTTTTAGGTTTTTGCTGGGATATCTAGGAGGAGGGTCTGGCACTTTAATAGCTTTTTCTTAAAGCAGTGCCCACAAAGAAGAGAGAAGATCTTTCAGCTGTGTAACACTTGCAAAAAACATATGCTGGAAAATATTGCACAAAATCAATAGTCACAACTATATCTAGTGAAAGATGAGAGGCGGGAGAGGGTGCATCCTGCGAACCAGTCAAAGCACAATGTTCATTCTAATTATTGTATGTAGTTGGTGTTATCTTGAGACAAGCTTGTTATTATGCAGATTTCCTACCTGCCAACTTCCATGGGAGGATTTTACAAAGTGAAATTAAGCAGGCAATTCCCCCTGCTTCTTACCTCTTTATTCCTAATTATATTGGCCCTGTGTTCAATCAAGATAACATTATAGCTGTCCCCAAATGCTCAGGATCTGGGGTTGTGACAGATTAAATACTTGGACTGTTTTCCCTGTGCTGCAGAAGTGTAGCAACTAATATAACTTGCTTTTTGTGTGGCAGTGAATTAAATCTGTTCACAGGCAAAGACTCTTAGGTGTCCCTTTTGGTCTTTAGATAAATGTATAATATTTCATCACATGGAGCTGTTTCGGCTGGGTTTGTTGTTTGGTTTGGTTTTTTTAAAATATATATGCACTTTTAGCTTTTCTAGGAACATCTTCTTTCCCTGTAATAACTTTTATGTATATGATGCATAGATCCCTTGCAGGATGTTACCCTATTCAGCTTTATCATGAAAATAACCTGTAATTCATCTGCTACATAGAGAATTTTTGTGTGGAGAAACTGAGCTGTAGACATTATGAATTCAAACTGAGTAAGATTTTGAAATTCTGATTTCTAAATTATTTCTTTAACTGCATTGCATCACCAACATTCTCATTTGTGGCTGTTTTACTCACAAATTAATGCTGCTGTGTGGCTTGCAGAGTTTCTTACTATAGCAGCTAGCACTAGGTGTACAGTCAGAAGTAGGTTTTGTTTGTACTGGATTTTGAAAAGGGTAAGAGAAAGAAGAGCAATAACCGCAATAAAACCTGACAGCTTTCAGATGCTGTCCAGACAAATTAAAGCATCCCCACTCTATAACTTTAGACTGGGTACATAAAGGGTGAAGAGAGGAAAGCTGATCATCCCAGTGATCCACACAAAGTGTTGCATTTTTGGGGTCATTGTTGTCCTCAGTCTTTTTGGGAATACAATTTCTTCTTTTCAGTCTCTGGAAAGATTAAATCTACTCAGAGAAACCAGCAGGAAAAGTGGTCCCATAATGTATGTACTGTACATATCGTGCCTCAGTCAATCCTCAGGGCTCCCAAAAGTCCCATGAACAGTACCAACACCACTACCAGCCAGACAGTGCCAAAGCACTCCTGACAGTTGGCCCCTCATCCATGCCCCCACTGTCAGCAAAGCCTGCTGGCTATGGGGACCACTTGGAAAAGAATGGATTTCATCAAACATATCTCAGACCCTTGGCAGGGATGCAAAGTGGTCTGAGAGCTCTGAAGCTGGGTTCAAAGCACTGGGTTCTGTCAGCCCAGCAAAGTGCATTCCTGTCAGAACCCTATAAAACAGGATGCATTTGAAGGTTGAAGAACCTTCCTAAGAACCACAAGGGGTTAAACCAAATCTGACTGCAATATCAACAGATACACTAAAAGGTGGCAGATTTAGCCCTGGGCTCGCAAGAGAGCTAACACTATCCAGAGGCAATAAGTTGCTCAGGGTGTCCTGCTGTGGCAGGGGGATTGGACTAGATGATCTTCCGAGGTCCCTTTAGATCCCTGATGATTCTGTGATTCTATTTAGCTTCCCTCTTTCCTTTTCCATCTCTTCCTCTTGCTAGGTGTATTGTAGTTTCTCTGCTACTTACAGACGAAGCTAATTAAAGCAATTACACATTTAATAGTGACATTCAAAAAAGGGTGAGATTGTGGCTGAGCTTCTGACTTTTACTGGCAATTTTAGAAATATCCCTGATTTTCATCATAAAAGTTCTAATTTGCACGTCCTGTTGGCTCTTCAAACACTGTCTTGTACATCTGGATAGGACTTAATTCAAGAGTATGGCTTCTGCTGCCTGGTTTGTTTTGGGGGTTTTTGCATTTTACTCAGTTTACAGGGAATTTAGAAGCCTTTTACTGTAGGATTGGAATTAAGAGATGGATGGGGTTTTTTCCTGTTTTTCTCATGTGCATTATGAGGCATCAATTTAAACTAAAACAAAGCTCTTCTTTCTATTTTTAACCTGGATTTAAGCCCTGATGATTGTTGTTGGAATACTGCAACATTCTCCACTGTTGTAGTACAGTACATCCCATAGATTACATCCTAAAGAAGTCTTTGGATTTCATCCTTTTAGAGAGGGATCATGAAGTTATAAGTTTTCTAGTAAACTTTATGTAAATTGTTATTTAGCTGGAGAAGTCTCTCATTATAACATACATCTCGGAATTGGTCCTGATGCAGACACAACACACAGAAAATCTGGATTTAGTATAACTTCAGACTGCAGCATCTGCTACCTCATCTAATGCATATCATGTTTGCGACTGTAAACAGTAACTGAGTGCTCTTTCAGACCCAGACATATTTCTGGGGTAGTATCTCTAATATCTGGAGAATCAACACATTATTCCACTACAAAAGTTGCTGTATGAAATTACCCAAGCTAATAAGGCCAAAACCTTTTGAAGATAAAGTTTTGCTTCTCATGCAGTGTTTGCTAAGAGCAAACCTCCTCGTATTGGAACAGTGGAAACAGCACACCCCAACTCCACGTGGCAGGATCGTGATGAGTAGCTGCCATCTGAAGGCATTGAGATTTTGGGCACAGTGAATCTTAACCAGAAAGACCTGGGAAGGACACCTGAGATGAAAGCTACTTGATAAATTCATCTCTGCTGTTAGATGCTTTCACAATACAGGTGTCTGTGCCTATGTAGCCTCAGCCAAGAGAGGCTGCCGGTGCTGTTGCAGGCACTGCATTTCCAAGAGGAAGCTTGGGGTAACCAGTGCTTCTGCTTGGTATCTAAACCAGAGGTGAGTTATCTCGCCTAATCTTTGCCCTTTAATGAGAAAGAAGAAAGTATGAGAACCCCTGAGCAGGGGGCCATGGCTGGCTCCTTCCAGCTGTGAAATGTTTGTGTCCTTGCTGTCTGTCCTCTTCCCAGGGGCAGAGTGGGTGGAAGAGCCTCTCTTTTTCATTTAAGAAAGGGTTACAGGGCCATGCTGCTGAAAGAGCTGCACTAAGGCCTGGAAACCCCAAGAGAGGTTTGGGTCAAGTTAGGTTGCTTTGGAAGGATTTGGATCTCTGAAAATGTTTTGGTTTCATTATTTAAATTAAAATTTAATTTAAGTAATTGAAATACATAATCTGTCTCTGAGGAATGCTGTCTTAATCTTGTCTCTTAGAAGAAAAAGCAGGATTTTCAATTTTTATCTGTTACTGATCAGCTGTATGAGCTTACACGGTCTTCTAACCTCCCTGAGCCTTTGTGTCACCTTATCTCATCACAGCTTTATCCACCCGAACTATGGAGAGACTTCAGGCAGTTTGTCCTTTGCAGTGTGCCGGTTCAGTTGCTCAGCAGTATGGATGTTTGAATGCAGTTGTGGAGTTAAGGCTGTAATATATTTTAAGTAATTAAAAGCTGTCTTGAAAATCATCTCACTTACCCAACCTCCCCCATCCACCCCAAAAAAAAGCATAGAGTTTCATTTAGCTTGTTTCAGCATAGCAATCACCCATATAGTGCCAGTTACACTTCTTGCTTAAAAAGTAAAATATAAGGAAGCAGAGCAAAGGGATAACAATTGAGCAGTTAGATGGGTACAGGGTGGAGAGAACAAGCTTTAATAAAAGCAAGTCATAAATAACAGACTCTGGACCCAGGCACTGACTATCACATTGTCTGGAAATGGGCAGAACATCACAACTGTGATTATTGGGAATTCAGACGGTATGATGTTCTGTTGAGTGAACCCACATCTACATCCCCCTGCAGCTCTTCCTTCTTTGCAAGCTTTTTAACTCGGGACTTTACCTTCACTGTTGTAAAACAAAGGTTTTTGAAAGATCATAGAATCATTAGGGATCAGAAGGGAGCTCGAAACATTATCTTGTCCAATCCCCCTGCCACAGCAGGATCACCTAGACCAAGTGGCACAGGAACACATCCAGGCGGGTCTGGAACGTCTCCAGAGAAGGAGACTCCACAACCCCCCTGGGCAGCCTGTTCCAATGCTCTGGTACCCTCACTGGGAAGAAGTTCCTTCTGATATTTATATGGATCTTCCTCTGTTCCAGCTGGCACCCAGTGCCCCTTGTCCTATCACCAGATGACTTGAGAAGAGCCTGACTCCATCCTCCTGACACCCACCCCTCACATATTTATAGACATGAAAGAGGTCACCCCTCAGCCTCCTCTTCTCCAAGCTCAAGAGACCCAGCTCCCTCAGCCTTTCCTCATAAGGGAGGTGCTCCACTTCCTTCATCATCTTCATTGCTCTACGCTGGACACCCTCCAGCAGCTCTGTGTCCTTCTTGGACTGAGGAGCCCGGAACTGGACACAGTACTCCAGATGTGGTCTCACTAGCGCAGAGTAGAGGGGGTGAAATATGTTATTTTGGAGGAATTTTATTTACTGCTCTATTCTACTGTGCAACACTGCATAGCATTCAAAAAACCCCACAGTAATTAATTGCTGCAGCGTATGGCTGTGGCAGCCCAGTGGCCAGACAAAATCACCAGCAACAGCAGTGCTGGTTGTGCACCAACTGCAGCACCCACCCACCGCTGGCCACAATAACCTTTTTGGGAAAAGTCACTTCCATCAGCCGGGCCGCTACAGGGCAGTGGCTGCAAGGCAGCAAAACACTGCTTGGAATAATTCTTTGCAGATGCCAGGAACCGGAAGTTTCAGGGAGAAAAATGAAAGCCATTCACTCTTGCAATGACACAAGCCTTTGATACCACAAAGTCGTTTGGACAGAGAGCTCCAAGGTCAGGAAGGCACGTAAAGATTGGTGATTAGAGAAATACTATATCAGCAAAGTGTGGCAAGCTATTAAAAGAAACTGTAGCTTTTATGACTGTGTTGCTGAGGCTTCCCCAGGGCTATTTGTATTAGATATTGAGTTAAGCATAACTTATTTAGTCCCAGCATTCCAGAAAACATTTTGATGTCAGCTACTGAAGGAAAGTAAACACAAGGAGGAGGAAACAGTACTGATCCCAAACAGATAAAAATATTGTAATTTGATTTTGTGAACCCAAGCGTGTTAGAGCGCTAAGAAACAGGGAGTTTTTTCAAAGGTTGATCTGACTTTAGAAGTCTTGGTTGATAAAGATATTTAGTCATTGTGGAGAGGGGGTGGAGAAGTGGAGATGATTTATCATCATGAGTATATGCTACACCCTGACAAAGCATGAATGCAGCTTCCTGTGGACAGCATTTTTTCATCTAGAGTAACTGGTGCGCATGTGTGATTCTCATCTAAGGCTGCGGCCCTACGTGTATGTATGTTGGGCCAAAGTATTTGCTTAGCTGGGCTGTTTGCCCAGTGGATGCGATGGCTGGTGACAGGGATTTGCCTGCCCTATAGGGAGCAGTTAGGAGCCATTTATTTGGGACTACACTTCAGAAATAGCTCTGGATTTTTGGTGACTAAATGAAGAGTTAAAGATCTGTGCAGATATAATCTGCCTCGAGATCAGATTTTTATCGCTCAGCAGCTCCAGTGCAGGAGCTTGTTGATTTCTGTAAGAAGTAGACAATTAAACCATTAGGGTTTTGTGCTTGTGGGTTTTCTTTTCTTGCAGAATGATGCTGTGAACCTAAGGAAATCCCAGATGTAAATGTAAGGTCAGGTGTGAATTTCTTTGATTTGCCAGCAAATTATTTGTTTACCACTATGGGAGAGCTGAAACCTCAAAGTCGACTACAGTTCAACCACTTTCACTCATGGGAGATACCTCCACAATAACTCTTTGCAGAAGATTTTTTCACATCTCATTGGCTGTGTTTTGATTAATAGTATTCCTTATTATTTATTTCAAGGTGGGTTTAGGTAGGAGATCAGCACTTACAGGTTTGGGTTTTTAAGTACTGTAGCCTTAGGTACTGTAGAAAACAGGGTCAAATAATATAGCAGGACTAGTACTGTATCCACAGAGTGGTCTCTTGTCTGTAAGGTTATCTCTCCAGAGGTGCTCCCTAAGAAACAATCTGTCCTTCCTGCTACCTTGCTCTAACTGGGTGTCCTAATGTCATTTTGGTTTGGACCTGGGAAAGCTGTCAGCAATTCCGTTTACTTCACTGGAGAGCACTGATACATAAGGCTGTGAAGCCCATTCTTCGGTGTTTCTCTGGATTAGCAGAGACCTTGTATTGCTTATAATTTTTCACTCTAGTTGTGAAATCCTGTCTTTGTATCCTAAGTAGGAAAGTGTTTTTTTCTTTTAGCTTGAGATCAAGAGAGAGCACTTCCTCTCCCTACTATCCTTGCTATATATTTTTGTGCCAATATTTTTCCCTGCGAAGAAATTATTCATTACCACAGGAATATTCCTCTCCAGACAGAGGATCCTATTCTGGTTAGGAGTGCAAATGTTATGTCTGCTAGTTACCAAATATGTCATGTGCGACTTAGTGCTAAGCCTCTGTTTGCATATCTTCTGCCTAAGGAAAGCTGGTTAATAGAAAGACTTCACACATGTATTTGCATTTATGGAAGCTGCATACTTACATTCTTCTGTCAGACAGACAGGAAATTTTCTTAACCTTAATTATTTCACCTTACACACTTACCCTAATTCTTGGCATATTTAGTAAGATGATTCTGAACTATAAATTCTCTGCCTCCTAATTTGTAAGCTAGTGCTTTACTGCACTTCTAGGTTGTCACTAACAGGTAGTCTTTTACACAAGAATAAAACTGCTGCATTTTGTGTGTTTTTTTGAAGATGGATTGTTTCAGCTTTCTGAAACTGAGCCAGGAAGACTTGTGTTGGCCACTTGTCTTGAGGAGAATAATTCATGGATTAAGAAGAAAGCAGAAATGGGCTTTACCCTGAGGGTAGAGAGAATGGTACATAAATTTAATAGAATCTAAGTTTGGCTATGATGGAAGGACTAGATAAAGCCAAATCAGACTTAAGGAGATAAGAACATAAGAAATGTTTTACTACATCAGGCCAGTCTATTGTGCCAAATAATCTCTGACAACAGGAGATGCTACTTCATGAGAGCATATGAGCATGTCTGCTCTGCAATTCTGTCTTCCAGTATTCTCCCAGATCCAGAATTTTTGCATTATAGATGTTGGAAGTACATCTGTCCCTCTCCTTTAATATCTAGTGATCCTGTTGTCCATAAATTAGTCCAACACTTTTTGGAACTGCGGTTTCTACAATCTTCCATGACAACAAAGTCCAGACTTTCACAATTCATGGGGGGGTGTTGGGATGGGGATTTGACTTTTTAAAACTGACTTCATAATTTCAGCAAATTCCCCCAAATCTAATATCACAAGATTTAGTGAGTAACGCTTCGTCCACTTGGCCTGCTGTCCTCATGATTTTCTAAATGAGTTTCTGATAAAAGACATTCTGTAGCAGAATCAGAGATGCTTAGCCAGGAGAAAGCGTGCTCTTTTTCAGCCTTCCACGGGTGATAACGCAGCCCCAGTTTTCAGTTGTACAAATTACCTTTCTGCTCAGCATTGTGGAAAATGTTGCTTTACTTAATGTTTGTGCTGTAGCTGGCCTGGTGGGTCACCCGCTGAGCGAAGCAAAGATGCTGCCAGCTCCCACCAGGCTCCCTCCCAACCCCCACGTGGCCCAGATTTGCCCCCTGCCCTCTGGGCCAAGGAGAGACTGGCAGCCAGCCGGGGAAATCTTATTACGTAGGCGATATTCACTAGGGAAACATCTGAGAGTTGCATTTTAGTTTTAGTTAAACGTTCTGGTTTCTATTGCCATGGGTTTGCACGTATAAAAGCCCCGTCTTTAACGCATAGTAACGCATGAGCTTTCCACATGTTTTCTCTATGCTTCTGCTTCTACTCGCCGAAGTCTTCATTTTGTGTTTTTTCTCTCTTCTTCCTCCCTTCTTCCCAGTGGAAGACTACGGGGTGTCTTGCACAAGACACTGATGTGTCTGTGCCAGTGTTGGCAAGCAGCATGCAGTTTAAAACTTCAGCTATCATGCATCCTCATCAAGATCTATGAGACAAAACCCAAAGGCTGAGACTAGCACCAAAGCCAGAGGATTGATATGAAGTGTATTGCAACTCTTCCTAATATTTTCATGTAGGAAATAAATCTCTTCTGTTGAGAGATAGTTCTGCCTTTGAAGATAGAATAACGTTTACATAAATGTTAAGGTCGTCTTTAATGTAGCTTTCATTATCTCCTGTGTTCCCCCTTCCTCTGAAAGCCCAAGTGACTGATGTCAAGATCAAGGGAGTCAATCAATGCAGATACACTCCAGGACCCAGATAGGATATAAATCACCCTTAGTCCTAACTGCAGTAGACACCTAACTGAAGGACAGAAGTTTACATATTCACTGTCCTTGCGGGGGAGGCTGTATTTCCCAGCCACTTACCTCACGGGAACCCCTCATTCGTTAACCAATTGGGGTGCTTAGTATCACTTATCAAATAGGCTAATCAAAGCTTGAGAGAAACCAGCTCTTGACCACGTCTTGCCCTTTGAGCACTCCAGGGCTGCCTCCCACCCCTAGACTTTTATCTAATTAAAGTTAAAGGGGGGAAAAATTAATCCATGGAAGAAAATGAGATAACAGCCACCATAGCAGGCCATCCCAGAGTCTGGTTTGGCTTTCATCTATTGCTACCTGACAATTAACTCTTCAGTGACACAGGAACCCCATTTTATGGGAGCCAGGTCTGTTCCTTTGCACAATGATGGGCGTTGTATTTTCGTTTTTCACTGCTCCCTGTTGCAGTTCCTCTACTTGTAATGGATGTGGGTGAATTAGAGAGGTCACTCTTTGCTCTCCCTCTCTCAAGCTTGACTTAGTGCTGTTTTCACTTGCAGAATACAAAAGTGAAAACTGTAATTTATTACAAGACTAGCAATTCAAGATGTTTTGCTTGGATCCTGTGCTTGCAATTGGTTACTGACATTCCAGCCTCTCTTGCTTTTGTTGGCTACTAGTTTATAACCCTCAATTTCATTCTCTAAATCTGTGTTTAAGAAGACATTTCACAACACAGGGTTGTGGGATTTTTACCTTTGGAAAGAAGTGTGGAGTGTTCCTCTTGCAGATTCACTGCAGTCTCTTATTGTTTGTTTACTCCTTGTGCTGCTGGTTGGTGTTCTTTCGTTTTAAGTTCTTTCCTTTATTTTCAGACGATCAGATTGTAAGATTTCTGAAGCTCAAAGTATCTTCCTGTGTGATTCTTGCATTGTTAAGCAGCTGAATTCAAAGCATACTGTGACTACCAGACATAAGCTAACTCTGCTAATGCACCAGTCTGCAAACGCAGGCGCTTGCATTTTCTGGAGTACTTTGGAGCCCTGACTGTGACTGTGCAGCAGTGGGCTCTGCTCCTGCAGCAGCACCTGCCAGCACCCAGCCGTCGTGCCTGGGGTGGCTCTAGCACAGAGCTCTCAAAGTCTGGGGGACTGAGGGAGCAGCAGTGAAGTTTTCTTTCTCAAAATAATCGGGAAGGCAGAAAGCATTAGATTGGCCGTATGTGCCCATCCCACAGACTGCAAAACTGGAAGTGCTGAGGAAACCCCATTCACACCTGACACTGCACCTTGTGGCATTCAAAGGTGGGTCAGTTAAAATAGCCCCACTCACACTCCTTTCTAGGAACGAGAACTGTTTTCATTATTGCATGTTTGTATTGCTTGGGAACAGACCGCAGTTACTGGTTTCTGGTACCGTGGTGGGGCTTTTGGGTTGTGTTTGTTTAAGTCCCTGTGCATCTATAGCACTATAGCCAGAAGCAGCCATTAAACACCTTATAACAGTAACCTTAATATTGTCAGTACATGGTTCCTAGCACCTAAAAATGGGTATTCAGCAAGGTAGTTAATTACTTACAAATGGAAGTTGTAAAAGATAATGGTTTCAAACCTTTCCTGTAAATCAGAGGAGAGCCCCAAGCCAGCTTCCAAATCTCTTCTAAACTTTGAGAAAATTTCAGCCCATATCAATGGCTGAATTAATATCTGGCCTTCCCTTTAGCTACCTGAACTAATCCATCAGACCTACGATTTAGAACTATGACCTGCAGCTGTTTGGCTATGGAGGGGACATTGATAGGACTTTAAAGGGGGATAAGTGAGGCAGTGAAAATGAGATTCAGTAATCCCCCCTGTATTAAAAGGTATTTTCCACAGGGTGGGATGGAGCACAGTCTTGCTCCCTCAATTCGGGAAGCAATGAGGGAACAGGGGTGCTCCCTGGGCTGCTGCCTGTGCTGTGCCCCCTGTGGAGGCAGGAGCAGAGAGGTGTCTGCTGAATCCCTCCTAGAGCTCCTGCGTCAGCCTGGGGAGTTGACCATCAACCAGTTAAACTCAGATATCAATTAATACCAGCTGCTTTGCTCTGCAGGGTGCAGAAGACCTGCTAGGAAATAGAAAACCTGTAATCAGGAATAAGTAGAGAGAACAATTCTGTACTGGCAGTGGGATAGGCTGAAAGCTGTAACAGGTCTTTCCACCTTTTAATTTCTACATATTTAATTTATGCAGGGTGCTGAGCAATGTAAATGGCAGCCAACTTTGGTCACTATTCACAAAAGACAGATTTGATCCAGTGACCTAGAGGCAAAAGGTTCTGTATTCCATTGGCAACTCCCTACAGATAGAGTCGCTCACTGAGGTTTTTGTACCAAATAGCTAAATACCACTAACCTTTACAAGCTACCTGGTCATGTTTTCATGATGACTATTCTGAATCTTTTCACAGGCAAAGGGAAATCTGAGTTTGTCTTGAGAGGAAAAAAGGAGTTTCTTCAACATTTAGTGACTAGATATTTAGGACTACAATTACTTTTGAAAGAGGGAGAAGGAAAGCAGGTTGAATTATGACTTGGTGAGCTAAGGAGTGTCTAAAAGGCACTGCCCCAGGAGAACCCATTAGGCACCACTCCTACACTGCTCTTCCCACCCTCTCCTCTGATGAATTGCAAAAGAAATTTCTTCTCTCCCCTTTGCTGGCAACTTTACATCTTCTACTCTATTACCTCCTGGAATGTCCCTCACAATTCCACCCCGGATCCAAAAGTTAAGGAGCTCTTTCTCTTGTTGCTAGTGTAACTTGTAAGCAGGATAAAAGCATTTCTGCACAGGTTTTTTTGAGCGTGCGCAAAGATGTTATAATGCTGTCTAATTTCTATTAAAGGTAAAACTGAGGAAATAACCCCAAAGAAGTTACACCAGATAGCAGCGGGAGGTCAGTATTCGTGTCAGAGGTGGTCTTGTTCTGTTTTTTTTCCTTTACCTACAAGCCAAACACAACTAAGCCAGAAACCACCAACCAGTACAGTCCCGCAGTAAGAAGATATTAATAGCCCGTGGAAAAATCAACATAGAATTTTATATTCTGGTTCTTCACCACAGTCCATGTATTTTTTTCTTGTTCTGACCTAACTGGAACACAATGAAAGGTAGAGGAGTATCATGCAAAAATGAATGCTCACGTTAACCTGCAGCATCTTCAAAACACTGCTGGTAATTTTTCAGATGATGTGGTTTATAAGGAACCCTTACTTCAATATTTTACAGAAATTATAGGAATTTTACCTACCAATGCCGTGCCTTTTGTTTAAACAAACCTACCATCCTTTAATCACAGAAACAGATAATAATCCATGGAGTCCACTAAAGACACTGAGTTGTGACATGCTTCTACCTCCCTGAGGGGGCTGTCTACAGGCTTGCTTTCTCCATCCCTAGTTAGGTAGGCTCCTCTCACACGGGAGTTCTCTGTTGCATGCATGATATACTACTATTTTACAAACATTTGCTGCATGCAAAACACATAAATGCTTTTATTAGATAACAGAGATTGCACTTGCATGGACCTTCTGAGGAAGTCACCCATGTACTTAGAGGCATCGAGGCATCTTCAAAACAGGGAGCTAAGCACTTCAGAGGTTTTGCTTGAAATGGTTTCGCAGAGGTTCCTATGTACTGCACTGGGTAAAGACCTGAACGAGGTTGAAGCATGCCCCACGCCTAAGTTCTTCATTTCTTTGTGTGCTTTATTGCTCCCTGCCATGTGATTTACACTGTTCCTTCTTGTGCATGTTCCCTTTGGCATCAGTGGCTTGGAATTGCTTATTGCCACTAATTCTAGCCTCTCCTTAGGCTGTGTAATCTTCATACATGGATGATAGATTTCAAATTTTTAATTAAATCTATCAATCTCTTGGTGTCCAAGTGTCAAATCCAGCAACAATAAACAAATCTTCTGGTTAACATCTGAAATTACTTTAACGAGCATTTGAATAGTCCAGCCTCCTTGTAGAGGAGCACAAACAGTTTATCCAACTTTCAATCAGTCATTGCTCCCTGAAAGGACTGAAGCTGGTTCAAAAGTGCAGCGCTCTTTCCTGGTTTCAGGAGTGTTAAAACAGCAGAAAATATCCCAAACCCCTCCCTCTAGCAATAAAAAGTGAGCTTGAAAGGAAGAAGCCACTCAGCAGGCAGGATTTAGAGGATAAGATGTTATACATATAACACCCCTCTCAAAAGCAAGCCAAGAGCTGCACTCAGCATGCAAAGGTAAAGCTTTAGGTCAGAGCAGAAATGTCAAAACTTTCCAAGAATTCTGGATACTCCAAGCAATGCTTTGCAGCCCAGAGTAACGCAGCTGCCAATAGGGGCTGAACTGCAGCCTTGCTCCTAGAACTTGCTGGGTCTTACGGATGTTTTGCTGCTGTTTGTATTGTGATCCTAAAACAAGAATAGAAACTTGGGAAAACACTGCGTTAATCTGCCCCACAGTGATTCACACTGGTCACCGGGCTGGAGCAAAGTCCTGCTGAAAAGCTTTAAAAGTAGGCAACCTGGAAGCAGAGCCAAACCAGCAGTGTTATTTCTAAGGCTGAGGGCTCCATTTCAAAACTACTGTCTCTTCAAACAACTTCATATTAAATGGACTTCTTTTGAAGACTAAGAATTACCATGATTTGGGGGTCAATAAATCTTTTCTTTTCTTTTTTTGTTTTTAGTGATAAACCACAAACTGCCCCAAGAACTGATGGTTCCTGTTGCCACGGAGTTTGTTGTCTTTTCCTGCATAGCCAAGTATTTTATTCTGCTCTTCTTGAAACTTGGAGTGTTTTGGGCTTCTCCCCCTCCCAAGGTAGTTAGCATTGGACAGTGCATCAGAGAGCTTCAAGTGCACTCTAGCATAAACACACCACCTACAAAACCAGAGGCGCCCTCTTCCAATCACAGTCCCTTTTGGCAGCCAACTCCTCGTGTACCATTACACCCAGACCAAACCTTAAATCTTTTGCCTTGGACACTTCCTATCTCGAGCACATGAAGCCCCAGCTATTACAGCTTTGGTAAAATGTTCAGCTGCTAGAATGGGACTGTGCTCTAGGTGTAAAACACTTGATAGAGAGTTTTGCACGGCTCCATCTTTTGTTTTTCACCATTCAAGAGCTTTCCTCCAGCAGATGATTTTTCTGTTTGTTTCAGGGTGGGTTGCTTTTCTGTTTTCTTATTTTTGTTGAATGTTGATGGGTTTTTAGGTAGGAGGTTTTTGTTGTTTTGGGTGATTTTAGCCTGTGAGGGCTCTTGCATTCCTTGGAAGTTAGGAAGCATATCTCTCACCATTGTAGGAAACATCACCACACATAATTCTACATAAGAAAGTACCGAACCATTGGTGTCTTGGGTAAAGGTAGATTTGAAAATGCCAGACCAAAGTGGTATCTACTGCTACCAAAAGCTCACTGTATTGTCATGGGACTTTGCACAACCCTGAGTAGTTTTGCCTTCAGATTAACTTGTTAGGATTTCTTGATGCTATTGACGGTATGGGGAAGTAATACCTTCTCTAAACAACTCCTTGCTATGAACTGCCTGAAGAGCTATGCACGGAACAGGGTACTTTTGTTTTCAAAGAGGGGGGGAAAAGACCAACCAACTTAATTCTACTCCACTGGTATATGCCTAGTTTGAAACAGGTTTTGAGCTGCGTTGCTCCAAGCTGTGCCTTGGAGCTAGAAGTTTGATGTAGTCTGACATGATTCTAGTCCATACCTCAGGTTAGCAAAAAAGCACAAGTTTCTGCAAGGCAGCTGAAATGGCAGTGCAAATGCAGTGACGTTAGGGACCCGGCTTTTATGGACCAAGCCTTCCTGCAGCGGTCAGAGGGTGTATGTGTGCAAGTGCATCGCTGCTTTCCAATGCAGTGCAAAAGCTCACACTGTGCTTTCCCTATCAGACTGACCAGAGAACTTGTCCCTGTACAGGGAGTATACTCGTCAGCAGGGCATTTTTATGGCTGCAAGGCTCAAAATTATGTTTGAAGATGCTTTTGTGTACTGTAGCTGACCTCCAAACTACTTGGAAGCATAATTTTGCAACTAAGCTGCTGTGTCTGTGGTCTCTCACAGCTCTTTTAAAGGGACTATGGGCTGTGTTGTAAGCCGGAAGAATTTAGTTGTGAATATGGTGGGTTCTGTGTGTAAATACAAATCCCAAATGTTCAACACAACTGCAGGAAGCAGCACAGTAACTGAACTGCTGCACAGACACCCTGACATTGGCGCTGCTAAGCATTTCATGAAATGACACTGCTGATACATCACTATGGCCTGTTGTATCAGAGCTGGTGTTTCTCATGATGATGCAACTAAAATAGCTTAGCAGCAGCTACCTTGCTCACTAACCTAGCAGTGGGTAGATGCTGTATTTACATTTTATGATTGTAACGTTGGACTCCACTTTAGTAGCAGCTCTTAGCAGGATTTCTTCTGTTTGAATGGAAACCCAATGGGTTATGATAGCATGCAGAATGTCAACAGAGGAGCACATCCTTTCGAGGCCAGGAGGCTCACCCTCCCTGCTGACAAGTTCCCTTTGACAGCAGTATGGAAGTACTTGGCCAGGTGACAGAGGATACGGGTGTATCCCAAGGATATTGCCACATAGCGGGGCATCAGGACTAAAATATGTGCAAAATGGAGAATATTTTTAATATTTTAAGTTCAGATTGCTAAAGCAAAAATTCATTTGCTTTGACTCTGGGTAGTATGATGGCACAGTGGTAGATGACCGGTTTTAAAGCAGTGTTTTAGTATGGCCATTTCAAACACTCTTTAAATGAAGTCTATCACACAGTGAAAGCGTTACACTTACAAAGACACTCTCTTTATATGGGTTAGGAATCCTCCAGACAAATCCTGTCAAAGAGGCTCGGTGACAAACACGAGCAAAAGTGTATCTGAAGGTGCTATTACTTCAATTCATGTCCTCAGGTCCTTGCCCGTGCATCTTAGCCACATCAGCATAACTTTGCAGAAGCTATTTCTGAACCACTCAGGAGATTCTGGATTTCTGAAATAAAGTTTCTTTCCATACTTCCTCCGGAATGTCAGTCCTTCCCAATTGAAAGGTGACACATGACAGCTCCTCTGTGTTGTTCTCCTTCTCCTCAGAGTTTGTCACTTTTGGACTTGAGCAGTTCATCCTCCCCTTGCATGACCTCTCAGCACGGCAAGTCTTTCCGTGTCCCATCTTTATAGAATCACGCTACAGGAGCCAATCCTGTGTCGCTTTTCTGGGCGGGTGGGACAAAGGACAGCTTTTTGCAAGCTCCAGTCTATTAAGCTTGGCTTTTTTAGTTTGTCTGGTTTCTCTTAAGTAGAGTTGTCATCAAGACTTGATGATTTACAACACCCTAAAGACTCCCATCGTGAGTGATAATACGTGTTTTCTATAAATCATGCAAAGACGCCCGTGCACTGGCTGTGTGCGCTGCCGCATGCACACCTGAACGCCTGTGTGCATCTCACAAGATTCATCAGAGTGTGCCGTGGTCAAGGCTGTCCCTCCACAGTGCTAATTCTGGAGTATTTTTTTTGAAGGGTGTAATTATAAGAACTGGGATATGGTGCGATGGGATCGTATGCTCACACCTGGTAAGTCAGGGGGAAGGAGTGTCATCTAGTGGCTAGCTCAAAGCTAGATGGAACAGGAGCTGAAAATCAGTACAGACTGGGGGGGGAAATCTGCAATTCCTGTATTGTTGTACTGCTTAAATAGGAATAATGTCTACTGAAATCTCATTGATTCAGCTAGAAATGATTCAGCTAGAACTAGAGGGTGAGGAATTTGCAGTTCAAAGCAAATAAGAGAATGACATGCTGGAAATCAGAAATACATAAACTCTGCTCAGATTGTTGCTTCCTTTTTTCCATCCCATCCAGTCTGTCCCTCTGATGCACATGTCCTGAGAATGAACTTACAGACCTTCTCCTCATCCTCTTTCATACAATAGAGCATGAAAAGTGTGGCGGGATGCTGGCACACTACCATATACAGAAGTAGATTAATTTACTGACAAAATTTACAGAAACCAAAATTCATTGTTTCCAAAAATATAAGAATAGAAAAGTCTTGTAGTAGCTTCTTGTAAGGAGGGAGGAATCTGAATCTTTCTTCCTCTGACAAAAAGAGGATTATCTGAAACTATACACTTAATAGTCTACAGCACTTTCTAGTGTCACCTGCATGCCTGAGAATGTGGACTTGAGCACTCGCTTACGAGTGGTGCTGAGTGTACTTAAGGCTGAGTGATTAAGTTCTCCATAGATATGGGGTTTATAATACGAATCGAGTGCTGTCACCTGTCTATGTGCTCTCACATTGTGGGCAGAAGACTTAAAACCCTAATTTGCAGACATTTCCTGCATAAACATAACCGTTGGTGTGATTATTTGCTACGGAATCCTAATTAGCTTCCCCTGTTACAGTCTTGTCTATTAAAGTGAAAGAAATCAAAATCTGCTGAAGCCGTTGACAGAAGGGCTATGGGCTAGCCATGTAAGAAACAAGCAGCTACAAACAAGACTTCTGCAGCTGCCTTTGCTGGCTGGCAACTGGAAAACAACGGCTATGCACATCTTAGGTTTCGGTTAACAAAGCTCGGTTTTGACCAGAAGGCTAAAGTAATTCTCTTTCATCTATTAAGCCCAAACAGTGACAGTTCTCCATAGCCCTAATATTTCCTTTTCAGCTCACCGAGGCCAAAATGTCATCTTTTCTTTAATAAATACATTAAAAATCAAACCCCATTGAAGCCAAATGGTTAAAATGCGGAGCTTTGGTTACGCAAACATTCAGTGTTTCAGTGGTTTTATCTGCAGCCCGCTGAGCAACTAAACAGAGCCAAGATATTGTCCATCTCTTTGACAGACAAAGAGCCTCAGAGGTCCAGAATGACATGCCCGGGGCTGGCACGTGATTAGAGTAATTAAATTAAATAGCAGGAAACATGTTTTCCATATGCCATTGCCTGGCCACACACAAACTGTAACAGTAAATCTTTTATATTACATCGGCTCAAGGAAATGTTATAACCATTTTAAACATGCATGATGCCCACAAAAAATAAAGCTAAAGAAAATATAGAAGAGCGCTCATCGGGTTCCCTGGCTCTGGTCAATGGCCTGGAATGCCAAACAAGTTCACTCCTTATTTATTTTCAAAGGTACAGCTTCAAATGCCCCCAGCATGGTAGCATTCAGGAAGAATTACTGGGCTTACACTGGAGGGTAGTGCTGATGCTCTGACTCAGAGCAAAAAAGTACAATTCTCCTAGTAAAGCTAAGGGAAACTTTTCTGATGTCTCTATAAACTGAATTCCTTACGTTTTCATCAGGTGTTTACAATTGCTGGACCTTCCAAACACACTCCAAAGAGGATTTTCTGTTTCAGTTTTCCACAGGGCTATCAATTCACATTTCTTTCTGTTTTTGTGCCCAGCTGTTAGAAAAGACAGTGTCAGTGTGTCTGTCCACACCATAGTGCAGTCAGGACTGCCAGCTGTGGGATCATCTGTCATCCTTGAACTTAAGAGATCCTCTTGAGATCCTCTTATGTATGGATAGGACAAGGAGCAATGGGTTCAAGCTGGGAAGGGATAGACTTAGGCTGGAGATTAGAAATGAGCTCTTTGATGTGGGGGAAGTGGTGGGGGCCCCATCTCTGGAGTCATTTGGGGTCAGGCTTGATGAGGCTCTGGGTGACCTGATGTAGGTAGAGATTCCCTGCTTGTGTAGGGAGGTTGGACTAGGTGACCTCTGCAGGTCCCTCCCAGCCTGGAACATTCTATGATTCTATGCCCTCTGACCATCAGAAATGGGACAGATCTACAGGGGCTGGTACACAGGTGACACCACAGGACAATCGTGGGAAGGAGGTGGGGCTGGGGTAGCTTCAGGTGAGGAATTTTGAAGTCATGGAATCACTCAGATCGAAAGAGACTTCTAAGATCACCAAGCCCAACCATCAGGCTAAGACCACCGTGCCCACTAAACAATGCTTCCTAATCCATGCTTCCAAGCGCTACATGAACACTTTTTTTAAACACCTCCAGGAACACTTCCCTGATCAACTTATTCCAATACCCAACCACTCTTTCAGTGGAGAAATTTTTCCTAGTGTCCAATCTAAACATCCCATGGCACAACTTGAGCTGAAGGGGAGAAACACTCTGGTAGCTTTGGGCACAGCTGTTACTCTGATTTTGTAAAATCTGTTCTTGGAAACCAGCTCTGCCTTTCACTGTTGGGTGCTTCTCCAGCATTGCTCATTGAAGGGTTACTAGCTGTGTATCGTAAGGAGCCTCCAACACAGGGGCTTCGGTGGCACGGTGGAGATTTAGCTAATAGGGTGAACCTGGTAGCCTTTCCCTGTTCTTTTAATGCTGTTGCATACTGAGACCTTGGAAAATGAAATTCAGGCCAGTGGTTTCTGTCTTTGTCATTCTGGTGTTAAGGTCATTCAGATTTGCTCTCAGTGGTGACCAAAAGAGTTGGACAACATTGTTTTTCTTGTCCTTGCTCCTACCCCTTGTTCCAAAGACCTGCTATAAGCCCTGAGGACCTCCTCCAGCACAGTGCTTTGCAGAAGCTACGCAACACAGACTGAGCACAGCAGCAGTAGCGACCAGCAGTCACTCACTGCTGATGCAACAACAATAGTGATCTGTGGCAAAGCTGAGGAGGAGGTCTGTTTTTCTGTGTGGGTCAAGTTGTGAGATATTCTTTTTCAGCTTCTCATTTTGAGTATTTTGGCTGTTTGTTCAGCTGCAGGGACTGAGTCTCTTCCTTTTGTACGGCCTAAAGTCTCAGCTCAATGAATGTTGTAACGCAGAACTGCGTACTTATACTTTGGCCCTTGCTGACATGAGTTACTGTGGCATTTACAGGACTCTGCAGGTTGAATTCACTCAGTGGTATTGCCCCCCCTCCTTTGGGACTTAACAAACCCTCCTCCACCTTTAAAACCTTCAACCGAAAAGTCCTTTTTTCCCCTTTTAAGGATAATCAGTATCCATCAGAGAGCAGAAGAATTACAAACTAGGAAATACCTTTACTATATGAGTAATAACTTGCTATGCACCAGGCACTTCCTTATGTCCTTAGCTGAAGTAATCCTGCAGAACAGCAGATAGACACCGCAGAGCTGATATTGGCAGGAGGATGTACAAAGCTTCCAAAGACATTTCTCATGTTCTCTGAGTACCTGTCTGTAAAGTACCATTTGGACTTGAGCAATGGTGCTAATTATCAAGTGGCCACTGCAGTAAGAAAGAGAGCCAAACACTGATTTTTCTATGACTGGTCAGCTACATTCACAGTATCCTTTCAGGCACAAATCATCCACCAGGTATAGCCTCTAGGATTGGGCACTGGAAACCAAGTCAATGAAGGGACTGTGTTACAAAACTCTCTGTGGCAACCACCTGCACCTTCACAAAGGCTGTGTTCCTGTGGGCTTCACATCCCACCAGACTGGACCCACTGGCCCTTCTCTGACTGAATATGTGCCAACCAGTTTCACAGCCTGAAAGCATCTTGGTGGTGAATAGCTATAGAACTGCTTGCCAAGTAAATGAAACAGGGCAAGTACTGCAGCTCTGAGATTGCTCATGGAGCTGAACCCAGACAGAACTGGGAACAAGCATGGGTTTTAGCATGCTAACTGCAAAACACCTGTTGGTGAGCCTGTCCTTCATCTAACTTCTTAACAAGGTACAGATGCTTGCCCAAAAGCAGACCTTGGAAATGAAACTAAGGTAATGTGCTTTAAGTCACTGGCCCTCTCCATCCAGCTTTTAATGAAAGAAAGAGAGGTGAAAGGATTTGTGTGGGTTTTTTAAAATGAGGGTCTAAGCTACTGTAGCAGTGATATAAATAGAGCCTGACATGAAAGCAGTCAATTGACATCCAACTTCTCAGTGAGAACTTGGGAAAATGAGCAGCCTGTCTGATTAGTGTATTATGCATTCAAACAGGTAAGGAACAGTCCCTCGTGGTCATCTCAGTCTCTTGCTGTGCGAATAAATCTTGCTCCTGTTCCTTTCTCTTACTGGTTCTGTGCAGCCTGTGTTTGTGACCTCAGAGCCTGTCTGTGAAGTGATGGAGAATCCTATGAACAAACTCACACAGCACAAGTATTTTAGTTAAACTAATTAGCATCCTTAGCAAGGCCTAATTACCTGCAGAAATGGCTATATCAGACCTACTGAAACTCTGGAGACGTTCCAGACCCTTCTGGATCTGTTCCTGTGTGACTTGGTCTGGGTGATCCTGCTGTGGCAGGGCGATTGGACTGGATGATCTTTCAAGGGCCCTTCCAATCTCTAATAATTCTATGAAATCAAGTTACCCTATAAGCTCATGGTACTCAGCACTATCATTCTTATTTTGCTCTCAAAAACACTAGCAGGGAAATATTTGAAGCTCTGTGTATCAAGTCAGTAGCTTCAGAAAGCTGAAAACTATGCAGAAGCTAATGGAAAAGTACAACAACAGACCTGAAGAGATTTAGGTAAAGGGTGACAGACAAAAGGTTACAGAAAGAAAGGAACACATCAAGGGACATGCTGTTGCGCTTGGCAGCCTTTGATGCCACAAGCTAGGGTGTTAAAGCAGATAAAATTGTGTGACAAATGAGGAGAACCTGATCGCTTGCCCCCGTGAGCAGTCAGGTAGCTATATGATGCTCTCTGATCTGCAGTAACTCTTGTTCCCCAAGATCAGCTCTACTGAAGATACAGGACTCAGAAGCAGCTGGTCCCAGCAGCTATCCCTCTGTGTACAGGGAGGAGCGGGAGCATTTTCCATTTATGTGCTCCTTCTGAGTCCATTACAATAGTAGAAAGCTGCTGTGAAAGTCTGCACGCTGCCACCTAAAAGCTGCTAGATGGGAGCAAAAGGAAAAGACTAAGAAAAAGGTTAGAGACTGCTCTTCCATGCTTCACTAGCTGCTTTACAGAAAAGCCAAACACCACCACCTCAAGCCCTTGCTGTCACTGTGTTTCCGCTATCTCAGAGCTGTAATTTTCACAGGACCCTTTGCTGAGGAAATACAGGCAGTATGAATACAAAGACCTCCTCGGTCTCCTGGGAGTCCAAAGGCCACAGGCCAGGACTTGAGAGGAGCCAGATCATGCACTGCTTTTTCCATAAAGCACCTAAATCTCAAAGGCATTCAGACTGAGCTGCTCCTCCAGGACATTAAACAATGGAGCTTTATGAAGACACAGCCAGCAGCATACTGAGGTGTGCACTCACTTGCACAACTCACTTCCCTGTTTTAAGGGAAGAAAGAAAAATGTGTGTGTGCATATAATGTGCCTGACAGAGAAACACGGAGGGACACTCAGAGGTCAAAAGAGATTTCTTCCAAAAATGAAACCCTTAAAGAAAGCAGCTTTCCAAGAATGCGTAATCCTCTTCAATAATTATAACCCCCCTTTCTGACTGATACAGGAGATAATAAACTGCCCAATAGTACGAAACCGGCATCCTCTGACTGTCAAAACGTGAAGTGATAATTACTGGGATCTGCACTTTACAGACTTTCGTGCTAGTTAGGAACCCGGGTTAGGTCATTTTGTCAAGAAGGGAAATGGGTGGCTCACACTGAGGAGCTGCGTTGTAAGTTGTCTGAAGTAAGAAAAGTACCAAAAAACCTTAGATCCAAAAAAATCAGTACCAACACCATTCTGTGCAGGTACCAGTGATGTTAGGTAAGTTTGGTATGTTGCAATGCCCTGGGTCTGATTGAACAGTTCTTGATTGAATTACATGATAAAATGAATCTATTGCCCCCTGTGACTGGAAGTATACAACAGAATCAAATTCAAAACCAAGAATCTCCGTGGTGTTAGTTAAGAAAGTAGATTTGATACTTGCTAGGAAAAAAAGGGTTTTGTGGCTGGGAACCTTAAAGATCACCCAGTCCAACCTAAAACCAACCAAGTAACCCTAACATCTGACATCTAGATCATGCCACTCAGCACTAGATGGTAACTATTTGTAATTATTCTCATTCTTATGCACTTTCATGTAGAATTTGCATTACAAAAATATTCTTCCTGTAGTACAATCTTTAATGCCCACGATTAGAAATGACAGGCCCTCAAGAGGAAAGACAGCGGAAAGCTGACTGAGTATTCAGCCAGGGTTTCCCATGCTGTGGCTACATGAAAGATTTTCACCAAACAAATCCAGCTACATGACTCTCCATGGCCTTGCTTCATCCACACTGTTTATGGCTCTGATGCCAGAAACCGTAGTGACAGTTTGTGCTGCATAGGGGTTGTACTGGGACCAGTCACTCACACACTTAAGGAAGGTAGAAGGTGAGGCAGCTAGCAGCAAAAAGTCCCCAAAAGGTGAATGGAGTCAGCATACATAAAGCTGTGCTTGCAGCCTCCTTTAGGAGGGAAGAGATGCAATCTTTGAAGGCTGACATTGTTCATAACTTTTATTTCCATTTGTCCTGCCCTTCACTGCACTTCTCAAGGCAAAACACGCTGTGTTACTCCCTTGCAAGGACTTAGTATGCAATAGGTACTTC
This sequence comes from Upupa epops, assembly GCA_013397515.1. NCBI lineage: Eukaryota > Metazoa > Chordata > Aves > Bucerotiformes > Upupidae > Upupa > Upupa epops. The sequence goes on along the minus strand of VZRI01008070.1, from coordinate 134,449 downwards.
AAACAGCATGCCCTCCAACCAACCTCCCTAGGATTTCACAGCTACATACTTAAGAGCTACTTGAAGGCAGCTATGGAAAGAAGTGAAACAAATGCAACACAGGCTCCCCAGCCAGACTAATTAAAGCACTGAATCGCTTACAAGTATCAGCTTTGTTGAAACAATTCTAGTGATGCTGAATGACTTCAAGTAATTAAGCACGTACCCCTTCAACTATAGGTAGCTGACAAAACAAACATTGGTGGAGTCTCCAATGGCTTTGTGTGCCCACGGGTAGCAGGGGAAATGAGCCCGTATGGAATAGATGGGCCCAGAACCAGAAGAAACAAATGGGGATCAGAAAGCAGAACATGCCTGAAGTATGCCCCTTTGCAGGCCTACTTGTGTGTGCAAGTGAGCAAGCGTGGTGGAGAAACCCGGCCTCTCTGCTAGCTATGCAGGTAGAGCTAATTCTGCTGTTCTCCTTGAAGTCTCATTCCAAATTGGGCTAAAGTAGAAAATGAGGGGGAAGCATAAATCAATCCCAAAGTCTACCAAATACAAGGTACAGCATCTACCAACTGAGAGTATTAGAATTCCAGAATAAAAGATCACTAGGATTATTGCTCTAGCACAGAGAAGGTAATTCAGATCATTTTATCCAGAACACTCTTCTTCTCTTTGCCTGATCAGCAATTCAGCACACCATGGTCTAAGCTACATTCCTCCACTGAGAAATGAGGTACAGAAGCCCCCACAAGCCCCACTACCACCCAGATGCTGGGAACTGCATAAGGAAATCAGAAGCTAAACAAACAAATGAAAAGCAAACAAACATCTCCTAAGTGGGACATGCTGCTGGTGGGACAGAATACAATAAGGAAATGAACTTGGCTTAGCTAGTTTTGGCTGCAGCTTGTGCTCACAAAGGGGAGAAAGAAGTAAAGGTTTTTTAGATCATTGCTTGGGACTAATGTTTATAGACTTTTTACCTCAGAATGCCAGTGAAGACAAAAACGGGGTAGAGTTGGCTCAAGTGGAGTAAATCTCCGTGATTGTGATGATGATGATGATGGAATGAAGACAGTGCATGACTGAAGTGTTGAATAGGATGAGTGGTGGTAGCATTTGGAGTGTTCCTGCTTTGCTGAGAAATTCAGCTTTTAATCATTCTTAGTTAATGACAGGAGATGAAATAAAAGCTAAGGTTGCAGTGTCTGTGTTCCAGCAATGTGTCTGTCTTGAGTACATAACTGTTACGTACATTTTCTCATGTCTACTAGTAATTATTTCTAAATAGGTGGCTATACAGACTCTGTTTTTTTTGATAACAGGACAGAATCAATTTCTATGGTTCCAAACTATGGTCCCATCACTCCTGGAAAAAGATTTTTGAATGATATTAAATTATGTTAATTTTCTTCATTATGCTTCGATGCATGATAAAAAAATCATTTTGAAATAAACCCTAGGAGTAGCTTCCAAAACAGGAAGTCAAAACGTTTGTGGCTGCTCTTCTAATTCCATGTGAGGATTTTAAACAAAAGGCATCTAATAAAATCCCTGTTCAGCTATTGATACAAGATTCTAAACACACACTAAATGACTGAGCAGGCAGTATAATGTTACCCTGGTGATGCTAGTTTTAATCTTTCCTGAGCTCAGCTTTGGCTTTTATCTGGTTTTGGGGGTGTGTTACTGCTGAAACATTACTTTGAAGTCGTGGCAGTGAAAATCACTGAATCTAATTTATGGAACTGTTTATTCTTAGCTACTTAAGTTGCTGAAAGCATTTTAATTTAGACAAACCTATACCAAAACCAAAGCTCTTAAAAGCCTTTGCAAATGAAACGAAGAGTTAAGTGTTTTTGCACAATTTTTGGGGCTCTCTTGCTAGCAGCAACTGATGTACAGTAGCAACAGGTATCATCACACAGGAGAAACTATTTTGGTGTATCTGAAGCAAAGTTCCGGAAAAGACACAGATCATTTAATGTCTTCATGGAAGTGCTCAGGTGTTTGTCTGAGATGGGACATCATTGGCTCATGGAATTGCTTAATGCCCACAAAGCTTGTGAATTCCCTCTTTCTCCACGTATTTGCAGATGGACTAGTTCTGCTAAGGTCCTGAGGAATATCAAGGATGTCAGCCTAAGCGCAGTTTCAGATCAGCATATTTTGGGTTCTAGGCAGATTTTAGAAAGGTTGTGGAAATTAGCTGAATTTTGGATAATTAGGAGCCAAGAAACTTTACTCTTTCTGTATAGTACAGTGTAAGATCATGCGTTCAAGACATATGCCATGATGGGAAAGATGAGCATGCATCAATACCATTCCACATTCACTAGAACTGAATACAGCTGATGTAGGATAAAACAAGAGACCAAAAAAAGGACTTTGTGTAATTATTGTTAAGAACAGTGTAATAAAAACCTTGCTCCTGAAGGCTTGAATTGCTTCAGCAATGTGCATCAAACGTATTTGGTTATTCAAAGCAAAAGCACAATTAAGTTATCAACTTTACACAAAGTCGGATATCTGAAAGGGGATCTTTTAAAAAAAAAACTTTATTTGAGAAAGGAAGAGACTTATATCAGAAGGCAAAAAAAGGGAACATACAAACAGAATATATTTACAACACAAAACGAGATCACTCTAAGGATGTAAATTATAATAAATACAGTAGATTTAAAATGTACGAGACAATAATCGATTAGAAATGTGGTTGTTTAAACCCGATTTTCCTTTTCACTGGTTCCAGGTAGTTCCTCTATTTTAGTCTTATCCAGATTTGAAAGATTCAGAAATTCAAGTCCCCTAATGTATTGGGGTTTCTCACCTGAATAACATTATAAAAATAGCCTTTGTCCTTTGTGACTGCACGCCTCTGAAGTGATACTGTATGAAAGTCTTCTCACTGGCAAATTTCTCCCCAAATAAAAAAGACACACTATCTCTTTTTTGATGAGAGTGAAGATAGATTTCAAAGAAAAACAAAACTATACAGCACAACCCCCCCACCTAATTTCATTTTTCTATGCTTCATTTTTGAATAAATCACCTGGGTTTCTCTCAATTAATACATCTTTCCTATCTAAGGAGGACTTCCTTATTGACAGCAACTATTTAGTCATTTGCTTGGAGACCATCTAGGAGAAAGGATTACGTATCTTTAGCAGTTGCGACATTTCGTAAGAGATTTAATAGTGTTGGAACATCATGTAAACACCACGTGTTAGTAACAAAATTTAGAACAATTTCTACATTTGGCAAAACAGCTATCTCTTTTGAAACAGGATACTGCCCCTTAAAATACCTCAGCTTTAGAAATATAAATATTTTTAATAGAAAAAAATTCCTGACAAGGATTCCAAGCCAGTTTGGGATTATCCATATTAAAGGGGGTCTTAATACAATGGATTTTTAACTAGCTTAACAAAAGTAAACCTATAAAACAAGGTAAACATATCAAAAGGGAATATGAAGGAAATGTTTCACTGGAAAGCTTCCTTAACAATTTCCCTACTCGCTTTGTTATTTTCTTTGACAATAAATCAATTCATAGAGTGCCTTTAAAAACAGAGGGAGCACTGCCCCATCCCCGCCCGCAGCCCGCTCCCCGCCCCGCATTCCTCAGCACATGAATCACTCGGGCTTCCTGTTTCCATAAGGCATTTCCTGCTCCCCCCTTGCACAATCACTTTTCTGCGGGAGAACAGCGGGGACCTGACACAGTATTGACTTAAACAAACAGGGCCTCGCACTGCATCCAGCTTCGCTGTGCCTAGGGCAAGCCTTCCACTGGGGCAGTGGGAAAGGATGCCGGCTCGCTGCCCGCACACGCACTGCGCTCCTCAGCCCCGCAGCCGCGCTCGCCGCCGGCTTCCCTTTGCCCAGCTGGCACTCTGCGCATTCTTTTAGGATTTGCCCGTGAGACCTAGCGGTAAAGGTTAGGCGGCATTGCGTGGTTAGTCTTTATTTAGACATAACCAAGTGCTTGGACATCAGATGACACCATAACGGGGCTGTGCTAATCCTAATCCTGCTGTATCCTAATTACTGATCAGAACCTAATGCGGTGGTTTCCTTCTCGCCAGCACTTGCATCTGCTGCATGTAACGCTGCCTCTGCAGACAGCATCATCAAATAAGACAGAATGAAAAGGTAAATAAGCAGTGCAAAAAAGAAAACAATGCCATTCTTAAACAGGTCTTGCTTGTGTTTTACATCTACCTTGTACTCTTCCCTACACCAGCCTAGGACCACTGATAGAGCAGTCAGTACCTGTCTATTGGGGGGAAAAAACATACCTTAACAGTGTTTGAGACTACAGTATGGTACAGTATATACAGGTAGCTGAAAGCAAAAGTCAGAGGATTCAAAATGAAAGAAGAATGTTTCATCAATCAGGTCCGGAAACTAATTCCAGCAATTGCTGATCTCAACAAGCTAGGTGATACGAGTTCTCTTTCACTATAACTAAGTGATGTAATATAATCCTGGTCTAATGCAAAGTCTATCGGCTAATACGCAAGGATTTATGTAGAATAATTGACTGCAACAGGTATTTTCTCTGTTAGTTAGTGGCCATAAGGATGAGCTGCTCTGAACAGTAACTCAGGGTTTACTAGATCAGTGAATTAAAACACAGTTGCTTATCAAAGCCTAGAAAATGCATGCGATGTTCAGATAATAACCTTAATTACAAATCCTGGAGCTAAATCTTTGCCTATTACCTGTTGCATAAAAGCAGCTTGCTCCCCAGATTCCATTTGCTGGGTTTGAACATCCTCATCACTGTCCGGTGGCTCCTCTTTGACTTTCACAGCCCCCACCTGCTGTCCTATTCTGTCATCCGTACCAGCACCGCTGCTCTCAGCCCTAACACTGGCACCACTGGTAGAACTTTGCTCCTCCTGCATCGAATGATCTCCATGAAGCTCTTCTTCAGCTTCCTCCAGATGACTGCCAGGCTGCTTGAGCTGCTCAATGGACTTAGAGAGCATCTGGAAAGAGAAGAGGGAGAAGAGTTACTGACTCCTGTCACTGATGCCAAACGCCAAGCGTTAGACTTGCATCAATAAAATGAATGCCTCTGCAGCAAAATCAAGTAGCTATGCATTGCTGAAATATTAATCCTCATGGAAAACCTCCCCACATTTACTAAGCAAAAAAGCACTTATTCTGCAGTAAAAAACATCACGTTTGTAGAGTGCTACACACGAATCCTAAGATGAAAAGAAGGAAAAATGGTGAAAACATGATGTATCTGTTCCACTGGTACTGCTGGTAGTCAAGATAAATTAGCATCCTTTTGTAACCTTCAAGCATGAACACAGAAATTAATTTAACTACATTACAGGTTGTTTTCCACAGCACAAACTAAAAAAGAACTCTAAGAAATTATATTTTACTACAAGCAAATTAGGGAATACTCATACAAGCTTCTCTATCAGTATAAAGGCACTCAAAGTTTGATGGAAGAGTGGTGATGAAGTATCATAGAATCATCAGGGATTGGAAGGAACCTTGAAAGATCATCCAGTCCAATCCCTCTGCCACAGCAGGATCACCTAGACCAAGTCCAGACGGGTTTCAAATGTCTCCAGAAAAGGAAACTCCACAAACCCCCCTGGGCAGCCCCCTCCAATGCGCCGTCACCCTCACTGGGAAGAAGTTACAGAATCGGTCAGGGTTGGAAGGGACCATTGGATCATCCAGTTCCAAACCCTGTCATGGGCAGGGACACCCCACCCTAGAGCAGGCTGGCCAGAGCCCCATCCAGCCCGACCTTAAACACCTCCAGGGATGGGGCCCCAGTCACCTCCCTGGGCAACCCATTCCAGGCTCTCCCCACTCTCACAGTGAAGAACTTCCTCCTCACATCAAGTCTAAGTCTCCCCATCTCCAGCTTTGCTCCATTCTCCCTAGTCCTGTCATTCCCTGAGATCCTAAAGAGCCCCTCCCCAGCTTTTTTGTAGCCCCCTTCAGATACTGGAGGCCACACTAAGGTCACCTCGGAGCCTTCTTTTCTCCAGATTGAACAGCCCCAACTCTCTCAGTCTGGCCTCCTAAGAGTGGTGCTGTAGCCCTCTGATCATCCTCATGGCCCTCCTCTGGACATGCTCCAGCTGCCTGTCCTGTAGCACAAAGAGAGTACCAGCAAGTCTGTCCATGACTGGGAATTTCCCAGCTTTCGGCATGCCTGGTACAGGTTTTCCAGTTTCGACAACGATGATACAGAACAGCTACCCAGACAACAGTGGCTTTACACCTTTGACTGCTATTGCAAAGTCCGCTGTGAGGCACTGGATGCCTTAGACTTGCAATGAAATACAGGTTATGTTTTACTGTTTAAGATGTAACATACGGATTTAAAAAATAGTTCAAACAAAAAAAAAAGAGCTAAAACCTCAATAAAAACGCCTGCTTTGTTGAAACAGGCACAAATCAGAGATGTGAGTAAGCATCTGCAGGGTCAAGTGAATAATTACCACTTATTCAACTGGGCCACTTTGTGTCACTGAGGTCAAATAGACTGAGCAGGGAAAAAGCCACCTTTTTACCATTATTCATACATTATTTTTCTCTTCCCATCTGCATCTCCTGTCTCTCCTCCCACCTATCAAATGGTTCAGACTGAGTTTTAGCTAGTGCTGTATGCTGGATGGCTTCAGGATAGATCTTTTTGTCACAAACCATAGACCATCTTGGGTCATCCTGTTTGCTGATGCAGTTAGAAGAATGCTACCCTAGTGAAAGGATGGGCTGCCACGTAAACGATGATCAAGCAGCTACAGCTGGCTTCAGGAACCCCCACAAAGTCAGCAAGAAGTGTTGAAGGATCTGTTTTTGTAGTTCCAGTTGATGCTCTGATGCATTTGGTGGAGAAACAGATTCCACAGTGGAAGGCTACAGACTTCAGTCAGAGCAAACCTTCATTCTGGGGCACAACAGGAGTTCAACAACTTACTGAAAATAAACAAAAAAGATCCCTTTTCATTACTGTAGTAACAGGCAGATCAGAACACGTGCGCCCTGCAGGTGGCACGCTCCAAGCTGGGGAATCCTCACGGCTGCAGCTAATGCTGAGCATCAACTTTTCTGCAGCAGCATCTGGAATATTTCTCAGATCAAACACCATAAATCTTTTCCAGTTGTTTTGTAGAGGATGAGGCTAACCAAGAAGGCACTGAAGCTTACGACACGTATTCAGCCTGGGCGCTCTCCTCTCTGTCAGTTAAAAATCTGGGGTCGAGCTTCCTTAAGCAAGAAAAGGCAGGCAGGACAGGCTGCTTGGCTGGCTGCTAGCAAGCAGATACGAGCTGAAACATCTGTGTGACAGATAATCATGCACAGCTACAATAATCACTGATGCTGAGCCATCTGTAAACAATTCTGTATGCCAGTTCCTTGACATCAGGTAGGTTATTCTGGAGGAGAAGCCAAGTAAAAGAAGGAGTGCATGCCCATGGAAAAGTGGAGACACACCTTTAGCTCATTACCACTCTCATTTTATGCTTTTCCACTTTCATGTCAGGCTCTTCCTTCATGCTGCTGTACGGCACAGATCTGCTGCTGAGCCTTGTGAGGCAAAACGTGATGGCCTGCAGTATATAATCTACATGTGAAACACCTTCACATGCCTTTTGCATTGAGTCAGTGGAGTGATACAAGCACACATAAAGGGGCAGTGGAGACCTTCGTGGGTTTCTATGCATCTCAGTTTGTAATGTTCCTCTTTTGGGACTAATCTCATGCGGTGGAAGTCAGCAAGTAATTAGCTACAGACTGTAGTAGGAGAAATTAAAGACAGACAATTTTCTGAATCATAGTAAAATTACAGTTTTTATGTGTTTTCACAGTAGTTTTTACAGAATGCAAACATGTTAGCATTTTTACTGCACTATCTTATTAAAAGAATCCTTTACACTGACTTCACAGTGATTTAATCTCAGGAGAGGGCCTACGAGCACTGCAGTTATGGTAGAGCTTATGTGATGGAGCATGATAAAAATGAGTGGGTACCATGGGGAGAAAGACAAAATCCTGCTGCTCAGTCCGCTGAGCCAAACTTAACTGCATTCCCTGCATCACCACCATGCTTCTGTATTTCTTAAAGTGTTTTTAAGGACAAGCTTGCCTCTATCTTCTTGCTCTATTTATATTAGTAGCATTATTAAGAGACCATTCGGTCCTCCTAAGTCATAAAGATTGTATTTTATATTGGATCTCCCAATACTACTTAGAAGATTACCTGTCTGGAGACACACAAAGATACCAATTTAGAGTAAATATTTCTGTCTTACGTCTCTATCTAAAGTTGGATTATGTAACAGAAAATGAGTCCTGAATGAAACGCTGCTCAGGTCCTTTCACTGTCTAGCTGGATACACTTCATGTACACTTTGCATACACTTCATGGTTCAATCCTTCATTTTAAATCCCCACTTATCATTTATTCGTCAGTCTGTCTCTAAGTACAAGCAGGGCTTTCTCATCATTTTAATGCATCCTTTTAATTTTTTTTTTTTTAATAAATGATTGCTTAATTTGAATTTTAATAAGACTACGTTTTAAAACTACAGTAAAAGTGTAGTTTATTCCACTTATAAATGAGAGTTTTACAGACTGGTCTTTGTATTAGCAGTACACTTTCCTGTTATTACTGTCCCAATGAAACGATTCACTCAAAAAAATGGTTTCATGCTAATATAACCTATATTCTTTTCCTTTTATTTTCAGGAAATTAAACTGTAAGGGATAAGCATGAGCCAAAGTAAATAGTGGCAACAGGAGAGGAAGCACTTAAAGACATCAGCTCCATTGTGCAAGTCCAACCAAAAAAAGGCATCAAACACAATCTAACCTACTTGCCTTTACAGAAAGATCTAAGCCCAGGTATAGAATCATAGAATCATTAGGGATTGGAAGGGACCTTGAAAGATCATCTAGTCCAATCCCTCTGCCACAACAGCATCACCCAGACCAAGTTGCACAGGAACACATCCAGGCGGGTCTGGAACGTCTCCAGAGAAGGAGACTCCACAACCCTCCTGGGCAGCCACCTGTTCCAGTGCTCTGTTACCCTCCCTGGGAAGAAGTTCCTTCTGATACTGATATGGAACCTCCTCTGTTCCAGCTGGCACCCACTGCCCCTTGTCCTATCACCAGATGACCTTGAGAAGAGCCTGGCTCCATCCTCCTGACACCCACCCCTCACATATTTGTAAACATAAGTATAAATAACCTGGACATCTCAACAGACCATTTTATAGGTTGCAGCACCTGATAAGGCCTCATAAAATACAATATGTAAAATATTTAAGATAAGTGCCACCCCTTACATTTCTCTCATTAATTGTTAATTTTAAATTCATGCCAGCCACTTGTAAGAACTCACGTACATCCTTAAGGAACTCACTTTGCTCCTTTCTTATGGCTACCACATTCCTTTTCCCAGTACCTATGTTATTAGTGGTACTGAAAACCTTGGCACCTGCTTACTGCTGTCTGTGTTACACATCTAGTGCAGTGTTTCTAAGGGATGCCTTTATCTTTCAAAATTGTTCTGCCTTATGGCTTACACGCAATAAAGGACAAAAATGCTCTGGGATTTTGAGTTTCAAACACAGTCAGCTGTTTCTACAGTTTTGACCAAATAATCCTGTGATAAACAATATTTAGAGGTTCACATACTACATGTGACAATTTCTGAGAATTCCTTGAACACAGACTCTGCATGTATATTCGTTCCATCAGAGTCACCCTTTTTGCCACATATGGCGAGGTCAAAGCTTCATAGATGCAGCCAGAGAAACAGCGTTAAGATCTTCAGGTTCTTTTATTGTAGTTGAGGTCCTTCGGTATGCAATCGCAGTCATTTTAATGGGAGCTTCAGACCGTGGGCTCCCTTTATTGAGCAGAATGAAGATCTGAAATGGTGATCAAAGGGCCTTTGAGGAAATAAGGAGGAAATAAGCTGCCATTTGCACAGAAGAATATTAAAGCTGACAACGACAAAGCAGATCTTCCTGAAGACAGGCAGAGTTCAGGTTACTTCACATTTTTTTACCATTTTTTCCCCAGAATACTGGGACGATGGTTTCTACCTACTTCTGGAAGAGATGTCAACATTTGGAGAATGTTTTCAGAAGGTCAGTGCACTAGATCCCGCAGGTATAAATGTCAGACTTCAATGGAGACGTATACCATTTCCCACATCAAAAGCCTGGCATCTGACAGCTGACCAGAAATAATCCATAGGGGATCTTCTCTTTGTTATTAAGGACAGAGGCACACCTCTTGGCAATGATTTGTTTCCTTTCAGAATGGAAATGATCCAGAGAAATTCTTTACCTCTGACCTACGTTAGATTTTGCTTGTTATCACCCTCACTGCAGCACTGGCTTGCTGTTGGAGTATATTTTTTATCAAAGAAAAGACATGGCTTTTTAATGCAAGATAAATAAAAGATCAATGGGAGGGGGAGAAACTTTCTTTCTATGTTGTCAGAGCAAGACTCACCTGTACAAATCTTGCTCTAATGAGCAAACAATGAAAAAAACCTGACTAAAACCAGTTTTCAGTGCTGACACATGCCAGATCATCTTCCTTCAGGGCAAGCACTAAACTATTTGGTTCAGGTGAAACACATTAAAGCTTTGGATAGCTGAAGTCCTAAACTTAAGGAAAAAAAAAGAGTAATGGAAAAGAAGATGCTGATTTGTTCAAAGCTCTGGATCAACTGTCTTTTCATACTTTCGTCAGCTTAAAATCAAACCTTTTAAGAGAATGCTCTACTGAAAATACTCTATATTTTAAATGACTGAAAAGGAGTGAATTCCATCTCTGTGCAGATTTGATTACACAGCTGTACAGCAGAGTAAGAGATAGAGCAATGAAAAGTAACAAGTGCATGCATTCACCTGATACATGGCCAACCTGTCTTCTCAAATGAGAAACTGGATTACTTTGCTACAAGGTCTAGAATATCTCCTGTTTAAAGTTCAGCTAACTCTGTTTTGAAGAGTTTCAGTTTGATTGCAAAAAACATTAAAGTTCTATAATGAAGAAATACTTCAACTGTGAAGAGAGGCGAGTTTTAAGAATAAACAAACTATATACCATGTGTTCAGAACCCTTATGTAGGCTCCTGTGCTCAATCTGAAACACTATGTTAAATGGTTTCAGAAAACAGTTTTAAATTCAGTAGCTAAAAGGCAATCTTTTCTTATTCTCCTGTCTATAATCTACACTTACATTCCAGTTTTCAAAGACCAGGTTTCTTCTTTTCAGTACATAGGAAAGCCAGGTATACTTGCAGAGGACAGCTACACAATCAGACTGCTGCCATTTATCAGTACTGTGCATCAGGATGGTTCTTCTGAAAACTGCTGTACAAGAACCTAGATGCTACAAAGTCTGGTAATCAACCTTCATCCTAATTCACTGCTTCTATGGCTGCAGCATCGTTCTATTCCTGCTTAAGTCCTTGCTGCTCTGATGAGGCTCCTGTGAGGGATAGCTGCTCCAGGAGGAAGGATAAAGAAGAATGAGAAGCTATTGGGGCAAAGTAAGGAGGTTATGGAAGCTCAAGGCAGTGAAGGGCCCTAGAACAGACTTAAATTTCTACTACCTGCATATGTACATGACCTGTACTAAAGAGAAGAAAAGCTAGGTTCTTGAGATTTATAGAGAATGAATTGTTTTTATCATAAATAATTATGTGATAATAAAAGTATGAGGTAATTCTTTACCTTAGTCTACACTTTCATTACAGTTTAACTTGGAAAAAGCATGTTGCTGAAACAAACGTTATTCCAAAACCGACTGCGGTCTTTTTACTTCCTTAGCCAGCCTACCTCTGGTGACGTGAAGTGCATTCCTAGTCCTGTGTGACTAGGAGCATGTTTATGTGACTCAAGTTTAATTTTCACATTCAGGACAAGTGTACCTGTGTGCCACAGAACAGATCTGCAAAGACTATGGCAGAATTTATGTTGCTAAGAACATGATCTAACAAAAACACATCGGTAGGGCTCTTTGCTTTGTGAGGAATGCATGAGCTGATTAGTTTGTAGCATAAAGACTCCATACTTTACGGGTAAAAATTCTTTTCAGAGAATTGAGGGCAGGTGAAATATTTTTAAACCTGAGGCTACGAGATATACATATGCCATCTTGATTAAACATATGGAATGCATACTCAAAGAAAAGCCAACTGGAGTCCGAGATGAGTAATCAAAACACCCAAGCTGAGAGGGGTTAACATGCAAGGATCAGCTCTGAACTTTGAAGTTTTCTGGTCTTCATTTTTCCTAATTAGGACAAGATTTAATAACCAAACCACTGTACAAACTATGTACTTAAACTCTAGGTTTGTTTCTAATTTTGTTGGGAATTCTTAGTGGATTCCAGAGAATCAGTACCCCCTGGGTAGTTCACCCACTAAGGTAGACTGACTTTTTTCCCCGTTTCTCTTAGGTACAAGGGCTGTGTGCCTGCTTTTCATCTTTTATGCCCTTGCCTGTTGTATATAGTAATTATAAAATAGCCTCAAATTAAAGAAGATTACAAGATGATTGATTAAGATCTGTGATTTACTAGAGAAACTCCAGCAAACACATTTTGGAAAGCTATGCAGTGGGCGCAGAGAAACACTCTCCAAATAAAACCATTTAATTACTTGTACATCTTCATTTTAGAGCTGGACACAGCACCAAATCTGTTGAGGCATTCGCTCCTGATAAATGTATTTAGATTCCATCACTCTCTGTTTATTAATAGATAGTCCCTTTTCTCTTCCTCCCCTGCAGAATAAGGTGTTACTCTGTAAAGAAAGAAGGGCACAACTCGACCCTGTGTCTGATGTTAGCGTGTTCTTTTCCTCCTTGTGTGGTATTTTTCCATCACCATATAGGTAACAAGCTTTCATAGCATTAACAGGTGTACAGAGAAAACGTTAGTTTGATAAAAGCTGACTATAAAAATTTGTCCAGACACTGAATAGGGTTCTTACATGAAAAAGATAAACTTAATCAGCTGACTGAGCTGACGGCTCAAATGAGGCCGTATTTACTGCAAATACTAGACCACAATGTGAAAGCTGAAAATACAGTTCAAAGTCAGATGCATGGAATAACTGCTGAAGCTCAGAAGCACATGTTAAATAGTTGGATAGAAATCTGGTAATCTTTAGGACATCATGTACCATTCAACAGGAAACCACCTGGAATTTAAGCCTGGAAGATGCTTTGAACCCTACTTTGTGGAATTGTATCCTTACTTTTGCCAAAAGCAACAAATTACCTCTGTTGCATATTTCAGAAGCTGAAAATGAAGATCTATACATTCACCAACACACATACATATATATACACCAACTACGCACAACCAGGATATTCGTGCAAGAGCTCATCTGCTGTTCAAAGCCACATGGCACCAATACCTAATCTTCTCTATCAGTTTTCAACCTTATGCCTATTGGAAGTTCTTCATCTTGGGAACTCACCTTATTCATGTGGATCTGCTGCTGGTACTGTTTCTGCTTCTCCAAAAATTGTTGATGTTGCTGCTGGATGACCAGCTGGGCCAAAGTACTCTGAGGAAGAGGAGCTGACTGGGTTCGGTTCAGTGGCCTGTGACGAGGCAGTTTGTGTGCAGCTCTTATGCCAGGTGAGACTATCTCCTTCGCTGCTAAAGGAGACTGTGGATGAAGAGGAACCGCTCCTGCAAAACAGAGGCATTTCACTCTTGTGTGAAGAACATCAAACTGACAGTTCTAATAGATAAAGCACTCAGTGAGAAGAGGGGTGTGTGTATTGCAGAACTCTGCATCAGTGCTGATGCAGTGGGATGTGTAGCATGTGCCTCGCCACACTGGGAACTTCAGCAGCTGTAAAAGAATGTGATGAAGTAATCACTTTTCCATGATCATAGAATTCTTTCAGGCTAACAGACCAGAGCAGAGTCACTAAAAGGGGAAAATGAAATGCCATCTGTTTTTCTCCCACCCTTCCACTTTTCCCAATGGTTATGATACCGTATCTGTATTACCACATTTAAGTTAATGTTAATACAAATGTTATTAAAAACATCTTTAGTTATTACTGTGTTGAAGCCTTGATCATTACCAGTCACAAGAAGTTTTTGCTGTCTCATTTGTTCTTTCAGTAACAGATGCTGCAAGAGAGCTTGGTGGCTGCTATTCGGCTTTCCCTCCAAGGAAACGTGAGGATGAGTTGAGGATGGAGGAATGTTCCCTCCATACTGTCCGGCCAGTGCCACTCCTTGTCTGAGTGACTGGGTGTCTCCCTTCTGCTTTTCTTTGAATGATGATGAAGCCTGTCAAAGAACAATGTCACTGGTAACAGCTTTTCAAAGGCCTGGCCACTTAGAGCTCCACTTGATTAGATGGTTAATGAACACCATGAGAAGCTGAGTTACAAAAACACTTGAGAAAAATCAGCAATAAGAGCCAAAGCACAAGGAACTACTAGTTAGAACATTATTAATGAAAAGACAGGACCTATCCTTAAAATTCCTAAGGACCTTCCCACAGCCTCCCACACAAGAAACTAAGGGATCAGAAGAATCAGTTTGCATTGTGCTTGGAATAGGCAAGGCTTGGTTTCAAACATAACATTCGATCAGACAGCAAGCCAATCAGCAAAACAAAATCATTACCTGTAGTAGTGGGAAGCTATTACTTTTTCTGGAGCACTCCCTGACTCCCTGAAGGACAGCACAAATATAAGTTTTACCCTTTGCAAAGTCAATTTGATAGTCGAACTCTCATCTACAGAATCATCACGAGCTGTTCGCTGTATCTATGTGGCATTTAAAAGTGCCCTTATAAACGTCACAGTTATTTATTGGAAGCTTTTGGAAGTTTTAGCCCTTTAACACTGCAAACGTACTTTATGTTTCTGTGTTGTTTGTCTAGTTAAAAAATAAAGTGATTTCTTAAAAGAGCAGTTAATGCAGAGTAACGCTTTTTACAGCAAGAATAATACCAGGAATAAGCGTGTTGAGGCTTGCAGATAACCACTTATGGTATGTCATGGTCAAACACTATCACTGATAATCTCACTTCCATGCATTTCAATCTGGTTTTCACTAACTCTGCTATCACCCTTCCCTGAAAAGCAAACACCAGAGTAAATGTACATTTCTTTTGCAACTGCTTATTCCCATAACAGAAATAAACCCTACTTGCATAAACCAACCCCTTTTTCAAAATGCCAACGGTAGGACTTAGTGCAAGCTGGCCACATCAAAAGCTCAGCTGATCTGAGTGAGAAAAGTCAATATTTTTCGATTTCTATTTTAATATCATAAAATTGCTGTGAAGCTACTCGTATGGCTGAGAATTTTGTATGCTATCATCTGGAAAGGTAAGCACTACTTTTCACAATCAGCTACATTTTTCCATCCTTAAAAACAATGATTTGCTTGAAAATGAAAGAGTTCTAGGGAACTGACTTAAAGCTTGCACAGTTTTCTTTGCAAAGTTCTGCATCTCATGCTAAAATCTTGAATTGCAGCGGTGTATTATTGGTGGGAAAAACAAATGTACTGAGAAAGCCATAAAATAACACTAAGCTTTGACTTGAAACTACATTTAGCACTGGAATAAAGTAGCACTTGCTACAAATCACAGTGCATTGAACAGAGTTGTATTTTTTAAAGCCACGAAAAGCTGTCCCTACAGTCCCAGTAGTTGTAGAACAAATTCAAATGGCTAAAATTTCATCAGAATTTATATGCTGCTGTATAGACCCACTGTATAACCTACATCCCTGTCGTAACACTTCTTTGCTGGAAATCAGAAAAGGTAAGTTCTGATCGGTGGTAAAATGTTCAGGTATTCTGCTGAACAACACCTGTTCTTTGCACTGTAATTTGGTCTAGATCTTAAAGAACCTTATCGATTAGAATAGATTTCCACATACACCATGGCCACGTTTCCACATGGCTCACATTTTAGCTCTAAATAAAGGTGAACAATGACTGAACAAAGGGCATATGAATATAACTTGTAAAATATTAAGCTCTGTTCATGTATCTCTGACTTCATTTGTCTGTTTCGTACCAGATCGCCCCACTTAGGTTGCTACTGGAATCTCAGAAAAGTTACAGCTGCTGTTACTAGTTAGGGGCGATCACACAATTTGAACTTTTATACTAAGTGACCTCCTCACTGTGTTTGAAATCTGTGATTTGCAGCCACACTACATGCGTGGGTAATCTCCACACTGGGATGGTTTATTTGTCACTAAAAATCACAGGATGGTCACGTTTGGAAGGGACCTCTGGAGACCATTTAGTCCAAACACCCTGCAGAGCAGGTTCTCCTAGGGCAGATCACAGGAGAACATGTCCAGGTGCATTTTGAATGTCTCCAGAGATGGAGATACCACAACCTCTCAGGGCAGCCTGCTCCAGTGTTCTGTCACCCTCACCACAAAACAGGTTTTCTTGTGTTCAAATTGAATCTCCCATGTTCTAGTTTAAGCCTATCGTTCCTTGTCCTACCACTGGCACTACCAAGAAGAGCCTCATTTTAGTGTTCAAGCTGTGCCCTTGGTTTTTCATGTTGCCCGACCCAAAGACAGATCTGGTTCCTGCTCCGAATTGCTTACATTCAAATGGGCTACAACCCCAGAGAGTCATAAAGCAGTGTTTTTGGAATCAAAAGTAGGTTTGAGACTGGTCACTTACACTGATTTGAGGTTGTATAGCTGGAAGTCCTAAAGTAATGTTGGGCAGAGAAGGGGATGTGTACAGACTCAACAAGTTCACTGATTCATCCTGTATCAAGAGGCGTTGCTGAGAAACCAGGCGCTGAAATAAAGGGGAAAAACAACAGAAACATAATCTCCAAGCTTTTACTTTATCCTGGTTATTCTGATAAACTGAAAGCCAGCGCTGTACCAGGCGATGGTTGCTTCCCAGTGCCATTCTAGATAAAGTACTGTTCCTGTGAAAAAGCTGTTGATATTTCCTTCTTAAGAAAACAACTGATATACAGCTGGGATTGTTCCTTGGTTAGTAAGCCAAATTTCCTTGCAAAACCAAAATCTTAAGGATTCCTAGGTCATGTCTCCTCATGAGCTTCTCATCACCTCAACATCAGTTCTTCTCATTAACTGCACTCTCACTGCCACAAACCCAGCCAAGGAATTAAGGAGTGTGTCTAGCCAAACCAAGGCACTGCAAATGCGCTTGTATTAGACCTTTACCACAGTCAGTTTAATTGTTGCTGTAAGGTAGGAAATGTGATTTTTACCTAATCCATGTATTTTCTTACCCAGATTGTGATATGGGCATGTTCCAGGCACATTCCTTACTTCCACCTACAGGAGTTTTGGATAGGAAGTTGGGCAGTTTGCCACATCTGCCACATAAGGAAGAATGTTCTCTCTCTCTGTGCATTTATACAAAATCAGTGTCCTGCCATTCTCTGATGGCAGGATACCCCTCACAGCCTTCGTCATTCCCTTCAAGTTAAAAATCTTTAAGGCTGCTTTTGAAGCTTTGTGATACAGAGCTGTTTTGAAGCTTTTCAAGGATACAGAGCTGTTGATATATTTTTAATTACTGTTAAGTAAAAGCAGATACTCCACAAAGATCACCCTCTGTCTTTCCATTCAAGAATCATTGGGAAGAAACATAAAAAGTTAAATTACCACAACAGGAATCTTTTTGAAGCCTTTGCCTTTCTGCTTTAACAGTCATGTTTTTCAACATGTGGTCTAGTATAGTTGCTTGAATTACATTTTCTGTTTAACTCTTGCTTCCCTCCCAGAACTTTAACACAATAAGAGCTACAAAGGTCTTATTAGACTTAGGAACTCTGGCATGATATGGTCCCCAAGGGAACAACATCCTTGAAAAAGAATACCCTGTGTAACAGTATGACACAGTGACTGCTTTCTTCCCAAACAAAAAGCATATGGGACTCCAATAATAGACCACCTCCAAGAGGGATACTGCACACTCGGGCTTTGACTAAAGTAAATATAATAACTTGTCAAGCATGTTGTGGGGAGCTGTAGATTTTCCCCTGGACAAACCTGGAATATCATTTAACTCTGTAAAATACTTTGCGCTAATACAATGCAACTTCAGACCATCAATGAAAAGCGGTTAAGCACAAAACCACAGGATGTTATTCCAAAACATAACCTTCCTCATACAGTTTGTTTGGAGATATGACCTATCACTGAGACAATAACAGTAGAAGTCTACCTCTGTAATTTTCTTTTGGTACCTAGGGAACATCAACAGACAGCACACAAAACAAAGAAGCATCACTTGTACACCACATTAGTTCCTGGCTAACTCTGCCTGGCCCTGATTCCATCCACCTTTGGCCACAAATAAAACCAAGTATGTCAAGTCTATTGAGGGAGAATACAAAGTTTTAACCAGAAAAGGATGCAGCAGCAGCAGCCCATGTGCCTCCCAGAACATAATCAAATTTGTAGTAACTGCAGCATCTCTATGAAGAGACTTCAAAAACACTGGCTTCCTTTTTTTTTCCAGTATGCCTTCTGAGATTTGAATTAGCAAGCATTGCAGTGATCATATAGCAGTGAAACACATTCCCACATAAGGGCATTTCCATGAGGCAGACTTGCTCACTCACATTATCTTTAATGTTGAAAACAGGAGTTTATTGGTAAAACCATCTCATCCAATCTCTAATGCTGCAAATAATCATTTTGGTGACTGATTTCAGAAAATATTTTCAGGTACTATTACTCTGTCGGTTAAATCTCATCTCCCCAAGTAAATTTAGGAGCTCAACTTCATAGATTAGGATCAGTACGTATGCTGAAGCAGAACTGCACAACCCCAGATGCAGTTTCTCTTGACAGCACCTTGTGTCAAGCTGGAGTTGCCAGCAGTGTCATTTGGCAGCACAATGGCTTAGCCACGCTCCTTACCCTACGTGCAGACGCCATGGTTTGAACTGACACCTAAATTACCGCAAAGACTTACTGGGGCCATGGATCCTGCTTCCTGACACTTAAAATAGCCTGTCAACACTTACCCTCTTCCTTAAAATAGACTACAACAACTAAATGTAAGGGTGCACATTGAGCTGCTCAGAAGGACCACCTATTTCATGTGTTCATGTCTATGTTTGTTTATGCGTTAGTAATGGAAGAAGAAATGTTTCAGCTTTAAAACTTCTCAGCTGTGGAGCTGTGGCTGTCAAGATTCACTATTACTGACACTCTTATTTTTTCTGAAGGCTTTTGGAGTGTCTTTTTTTTTGTAATCTATTAGACTCTTCCTCTACACTGGCAGTAAACCTCACCAGCTGGTCAGGCTTTTCCACTGGCCACTTGCAAAGAGGAGCTGTGTATTAGAAACACTGCTGTGGGCTATTGCACAAATCAAGTATGTGTTTATCAGCCACGCACGTCACTGGTATCTTCTGTGTAATCAGGTGATATTCCAGGAAACGCTGCTCTCCAAACCACAAATGAAAGAAGGAAAACAATCTGAAGCACACTGACACCAGTGGAAACGTTTCATTGCCTTCAGTGGCTCCTGACTAGGACACGAACGCTTAAATTAATCATTTCACATGACTAAGGCAGGTTGCTCCTCTGAACTCAAGGGACATGCTGTGCAGGGGCTCAATCCCGCTTGCATTTCTCATGCAAGTAAGATTTAGTTCCAGCACAGCAGGTGACCTGAAAGTGTACAAGAGACAAATAGCGACTGCTGTGAACCTTGATGATACTGAAGACAACTGACCCTAACAAAAACAACTTTTTATTTACAAGCTGCAATTAAAATACTGAGTTTAAATGTCAAGTTTTGTGTAATGAAACCAGTGTTTTAACAAACGGGACTGCAAGTATCTTTAAGGCCCTGTGATAGGAAAAGATTACCTGCAAAAATTTAGCGCTTGCTGGGCGACTTTGTTAATTCAAAAAAGTGTAAATTTCTTCCCACCAGACTGTCGTGCTCCAGAGAGAGCTCAAAATCTCCCTTTTCACATGGGTAAGGAAATAATACTCTAAATATCAGTTTCATTACTGATAATGCTCTAATTCTGTCTATGCACTGGAGTGTAATTATTTATGGTCTTGACTCATGCGTTACTGGTAAATGGCTCTGTCATAGCAACCTGCTTTCCCCCAGCAAAAAGT
Organism: Upupa epops; assembly: GCA_013397515.1. Taxonomy (NCBI): domain Eukaryota; kingdom Metazoa; phylum Chordata; class Aves; order Bucerotiformes; family Upupidae; genus Upupa; species Upupa epops. The sequence goes on along the minus strand of VZRI01008070.1, from coordinate 114,293 downwards.
GTTTTATTTGCTGCCACGAAAACCACAGCCCTCCGCCCACTCAGATACGAGCGCTCCTCTCACTGCAAATGTCACAACAGCGATTATGAAACAACAGCCATGTGAGTCATGTGGGACCACAGCAAAACAAGCGGTATTTTGGGGGATTTCGGGACACTTAGCCTATTATTAGAAACTTGTGTACTTTGTGTATCTGGTTAAAAACATTGATTAGGCACATAGATTCTGAGAGCTGGCAGCTGACACTGAACAAGAGGAGACAGAGAGGAGTTAAACTGTTAAACTACCAGAGAAAAATCCCAGTGAACTCAAAGTGCACTGAAGCTGAGATTCACAGAAAATGTTTGAGCCCACAGGACCACAGCGTTAACAGTCAAGTAACCAGTGATGTAGAAATCCCTGCCTGGATCCAGAAATGGATCTGTAGTTTCAGATTCTTAGCACACGTCCAGCGAGTTAAGTGACTGACTCCAGCCAGAGTTCAACTTCTAAAGGACTCGTGTGGGTTATCTGGGATTGTATGGTGGGGCTGTAACTTCTGACGTCTGGCAAATGATATGCAACTCAGTGTTCTACTAATGAACGGAATATAACTCTGCTGGTTGTTGCCATACTGACCAGATTGCCATCCTGACCAGATTGTATGATGTCTGATAGTGGTTCGAGGCTGTGGGCAAATGTCCAGAAACCATAACGTGCAAAGGAACAAACATTGCTCATCAGTCTAAGATGTTATTCCCTTTGCATTTTGTAGTGTCCTCATGGCAGTAAAAGATCCAACTGGATATATCCTCTTTAATATGGCACAAACACCCCTGTATTACAACTTCAATCCGCAACATTCCCAACATTAACATATACTATTGAACTCCGCTGAAACGGGATTTGAACTAATCCACACGACGGATCTTACTCTGCATCATTTAAAGTTCGTTGCAGTCGCTTACAGGGGGGCTATGAGGCAAACCCACATGTTAGCCATCAATGGAATATTTTTTTTCTTTTTTGTTACGGGCCAGAGAGAGGCTACTAATCAGTGTGCAGAGGTCACCCACCTGCCCCCTGGATCACAGTTCACACACACAATTCATTCATTATGGGGAAAAGTCACTGCTGGAGGTTGAACTGCCCAGTTCAGGTTTTTTTGAGGTGAATGTCCTGCCACTGACCTGGAGAAATAGCTCTATTAGCTAAAACTTTGCTCAATCACGTTTTCTTAAGCAACTTTTCTAACAGGAACAGTACAGACCAACAACTAATAGAAGAAATTGCTCTAAGTCTAGGCATTCGATTCAGGATACCAAGGAATTAGATTCTCTCTTAGTTGAATTAGTTTATCATCCCTTCATAATATCACAAGGAAAAGCATGACTTAGGCATGTCATCTGTGCTAAATGAGGTTTATCACAACTCATTTACCACCTGCATTCCTGTTGTTACAGGCACGTATGTATGAAACAAAGTAAGGAGTAGTTAAGACTCCTCCATGTACAAAACCAGCATCCAAGGCTGCTGGTGTGTCAGTTATGTTTGTAAGTAGTGCCCTGATAAGGACCCTGAGGTACAGTAAAATAAAAAGCAGATGTGAAAAGGGATACAAGTCACCTATCAACAATACTGTAATTAAACAATGCACTTCAGCAGCCATCTGAACCTGGGACCACCTTAACTCATGGGTGTTAGGGTCAGCAATGCCTAACTCACTCTTCTGCACATGAAAATCCACCACCATGTACCTTTTCATTATCCCAGACGGTAGTGTTCTGCAACACAGATATTTCCAAGTTCCTTCCATAGTTCCCTCCCACTCTTGCAGTAGCACTACTGCTGCTTTGTTTGGAATTTTGGTACCAAAGCATCTCCTGAACATGCATCTTGCATCTCATATACAAAGATGTATCTCATGTATTGCAAATAATCTGATAACAGCCTCCAGTGTCCTGGCATCCTTGCAAATTTCATCTTCTGTTGTGAATACGATCAAACTGAAGTGTCAAATCTCTCCAGTCTAGAAACCAGAGCAGTTATCTACCCAATAAAGAGCCTTACCTCAGCTTGAATGTTAGATGGCAAAACTGAGGTTTCAGTTTCTGTTATGTTGCTGGTCGGACCATTGCTTGGGGAACTGGGACCTGATCCAGGTGAGCTGCTACTGACTGAGGATTCTGAAAAACAGAGCAGGTATACAGGAATTTCACACTGGAAAGGAACACGTGATCTTGATTAATTGTGTTTTATGGGGGGCAGGGGGTGCAGTTGAAAAGTATCCATCAGCTATGAGATTGACTTAGAGTAAGTAAACACTCTTCTGTTGTTGTTTGGGGTTTTTTCCCCTAAAAAGTTGGTATGATACTCAGGCAGAGATACAGACACAGAATTTGTAGTGAGTAAAAAGGAAAGATCTTTCTTTTTAATTGCAGAGTGCTGTGTCTGTAAGAGATCAAACTGGCAGACAGAGCAGACATGTGAAAGCCATGATAACACATCATCTATTCATGAGGTCTGCTGTTCAGAGGGGGGATAACCCCCTTGTGGGCTAATGATTGCGCACACAAGCAGTAATGGCAAACCAGACACCACTTAGACTAGATGTTCTGCACAAATGTGAAGGAATATTTACAGCACACAAAAATCTTAAAATAGCACCTGGAAGTTGTATGCTATCTTGATTTAAACATTCCTGAGTTCTGTCGAAGATAAAAGGGAAGAGGATGACCTTGTTGTGTGTTGGATGGAGTTGCTCTCATCTTACACCAATTAAATGTATGAAATGGAAACAGTTAACATTGCTAACGATGGAAGAGTGCAGCAATAGTAGAGGCAAAGCCTATTTCACTGGACTGCATTAAAGTACTCTGTAAGTTAATTAACATCTAAATGTGCCAGTTAACATTCTAGAGCCACTTTGCTGATTCACTCTGCTGTTCGCATGCAAAACTATATCCTCATTTCCACTGAAATTATTAGTTTTCCCAGATTTTTATTGGACCTGTTGCTCTTTCCTTCTAGAGGTGACTTTGAGTTACTGAAGTGAATCCACATCCAGTTATACTATCTGTTCAGGGTTTTGTATTCTTGCTAATTTTCATACAAGAACAGGAAGAAAAGCCTTTTCTCAGTTTAAAAAACGTTAATAGCATTTTCTGTACAAACAGGCACTTAAATTAAGCGTTATTTTCAGTTGAAAGAGTGAAAGACAACATAGAAAATGGCTTCTGCCACAAATGTTTGACCTTATGAAAGGTGCAAAATGTCATACAATGAGTATTAATAATTATAATGGCAAGCTGTAAGGCTTTGAATTATTGTTAGAGCTAGGAGGAGAACATATTTGTTTTCTGCTTTCTATTCTTTCAATGGCTGTATAAAAAATCTCCTGAGGTAAGTATTTCACTTTATACCTTCCGAGCATACAAAATAATACAAAGACATCAGCTGAAGCAAAGGAGGTGGAGATGAAGAATGTCCTAAGAGCTCCAAATGGAAACAATAAACCAACTGTAAAAAACTTTAGTCTGGAAATAAACTTTTGGGAAATCAGGTAGTCTAGCTGCTTTCACAGTTACAGCTTAGTTCCAGTTTTACACAGGACATACTGTGAAAAGCTGTCATAAGCAATGCATGTACGGGGACACTGAAGTGAGTGTTATCATGCTGTGCTGTATTTCCATCTTGGTGTGCCATAACCCTGATACTCCAAGTGAATCCACATACCTGCCTGACAGACTAGTAACAATGGGTTCCATAAACATGGGCTGGCTGTAACAACACTTGAACGAGCCCTGAGGCTAACAAAACTCAATGAAAAGTCAAAGCGAGAAAAGTCAGAACAAGGCCAGATACTGTAAATGCTATTGTCTTTCACAGGCACAGAGAAAGCCTTGCCAGCACACTCGTCCTAGGGACTGTAGTGGAGAGACTGCAAACTCAGATGCAGTTCTGTAACACGACCTATGTGCCAAAATTTATCGCTCTCCAATATCAAACCCACAAAAGGAAGCTTTAGCATCCACGGTCACTCTAGTACTTACGTTGGAGAGCAGAAAAATTTTTACCAACAAATACTACTTGATGACAAATTTTTGCTTTGCTTTCCCCCCCTCCCCTTTTCTATGCCTAGTTCTGTATCTTTCCACCTCAAAGGTCCCTTTAGATTCTATCTGCAATGACCAGCAATATATCACTGACTATTTAAATACTCCAGCTCCTCCCAGAAGTAGCTTAGTGAGCCCTTACATCAAATTAGTCTTGGCCTTTTCAAACAAGAGCAATCAGAGGAGCAGGGCGACATGCATGATTCTACAATGTCCATGAGTGACCTAGGTAACACCAGACAGGAAGTTTTGTGTCCACTACTTCCATGGGAGAAGGAGGTGTGAGATGCAAGAACCCCAATTCTGTCTACGTACAGAAGACTTCAAGGAAGAGATCTTCCTGTTTTCACTTTTGATGTCCTTTGCCAGAAACTATTTAGCTGTTCTTGTACTGGCTATTGTAAAATACCAGCTTCCAAGCTGATTTCAAGGAACAGCTTTCAAATGGACTCTGACTTCTTAGTAAGTGGTATAAAGCTGTACATTGTAAGGTATTTATACACAATCATTTATTCAGTTCTTTTTTCTTTTCAGCAACAGAAAAAGAAAGATGCAACCTCTGGTTTAGCAGTTTCAGTTCCCAAATACTGCTGCTCTTCTGTGAGCAGTTGCAGCCGACACAGAATTTCTCCTTTCTCAATTAATTACCTGTCACCTCAAAGAGTCGCTTCTTGAATGAGCTGACATTTCCATCCTTCCTCCTGAGTAAAGGACTACTTCTCCTTTCCGTCACCTTTTGTTTTAGTCTTGAACGTACCTTCAAATTCGGCTCTGAAGCTGCAAATGAAGAGAAGGAAAAGAATGACTACAAATCAAGTAACTTCACTGTGTCAGACACCACTGACATGCTCTGTAGGCCTCCTCTGACACAAGGAGGGCTTTGGAGGCAGAGATTTCACTGACCAAGCTCCCCAGCCGTCCTGCTGCTCTTCACTCAGATTGAAGGCTAGGAAAAGAGAGGAAGAGAACTGAAAAAGCTTTGGATCCCAGTATTTCCCTGATCCCATTTCAAGTCAGGTTACCCACTCATTATTGTTAATACCATAAGTATTAATTAGAGGTGAATGCAACTTCTATTGTATATCATTTTTGTCTCTCTTATAGATGAAAACCTGGATGGAAATACAGCTTGGATCTTGGAAACTCATAACTGGATTATGACAGAAGAACTCCATTGGTACCTTTTAATTTCTCTTAGAAATACAAATCATGACAAGCCTTGCTGGCAGAACATTTCTTGGTCAGCAGTTTTAGGCCCAACTCTTCAATGTTTTCTGCACAACAAATGAAGAGCTTGATTTATGCCAATGTCCTCAGAATATTTACACAGAAAAATATATACTCTGAAAATGAAGAACTAGGATTGCTTCCCAGAAAGCCTAGGATAATATTTAATGCACCTTGGACCTGTCTGTTCATATAAAGGCCAGCAGTGAAGTTCTGCAGAGCTTTTTACTTCTTTTTTTTTTGCATTTTTAGCATGATAAAATGTACTGATTTATCTGTAGACCCTCTATGAGACAGACTGCTAACAGCTAGTGGAAGGCAATTATGGAATTGAATGTGTTTGTATTTCCCTTTCTGGAACTGAGGCTTGATTAAGCAGTATCTTTAAACTAGAGATGGCTGGAAACTCAGCTTATGCCCAGACATAAGTAGACATAAGCCCAGCTCCAAAGAATCATAGAATCATCAAGGCTCAAAAAGACCTTCAAGATCACCAAGTGCAACAGTCTGCTCTGACTCCTAACCACCTCCCGAAACACCGTATCTGCTAGTTTTTTGAACGCCTCCAGGGATGGTGCCTTCACCACCTCCCTGGGCAGCCTGTTCCAAGGTCTCACCACTCTTTCTGTGAATAAATTTTTCCAAGTATCTGCACCTCCCCTGGCACAGCTTGACCCCATTTCCTCTTGTCCTATCACTAGTCAGTAGGGAGAAGATGCCAACACTCGTCTCATTACAACCTCCATTCAGGTAGCTGCAGAGCTGTAGAAGGGCCAAGACATGGCAGCAAAACAAAATAAATGAAATCTGCGTTCAGCTCAGCATGTACAGTCTGTCACCTTGGGGCAGCAACTCAGTCCTATACTTCCAATTCCAGTCTCTGCTCAGCAGGTATTATCATGCATAATTTTCCTGCTTGTTCCTTCAGGAATGGGGCCATTAGAAAAGATCACGTGTGAGCAAAGGGGCTGCACCTCACCACAGTGATGCTCTAGTCACACACCGACCTTCGTCACACACACTGCATCACTCTAGGCGAGTGCTCCTTTCTAAGCGGTCCATGCCTTGAGTATACTTCACATCAAGATGCACAAACCAAGACACTGGAAGTGTTTAATAATAAAACTATTAAGAAGGAAATGATTTTTTACCTTTTACTATCAGTGTTAACAGTTCCAGCGATGGAGCAGAAATACTCCTTTGCTGTCTTAAGATACTATTTGCTATGAAACTGCAAATATCAAATACAGCAAGGAGCTGAGATCGCACCGCATGCTTTCACCACAGAGCTCACCAGGTATGATGATATTTGGAAGAAAAGATCCTAACTCCTTTGGCACTTTTCATTATTTTGATTTACCTTATTCCATACTCTTCAAAGTTTGGAGGGTATTTTCATACTCATTATAGACAACTACAATAGAAATCCTCTGAAACACTCACTGGGGAATGCCTCATCTCTGTAGGAATGTTTCATGCTCGGTCACAGCTACTGCCTTTCAACTTTTACCACATTCCCATCATATTCTGCATCTGGATCAATCGTACAAGGCAGAGAATGTTGGAATTTATGAGCGGTCTGAGAATACAACCCTTGGATGAAAGACAAAGACAATTTTTAAATGGAAATTATTAATTGTAAAATGTAAAGCCATGGAGAAAAGTGGGTTTAAAATCAAAATAAACCTCCAAATAAAAAAACAAAGCCAAGATTTGAAGAGTATTTGCTTTAAATACTGGCTTCCTTGAATGTCTCCCATGAGATACTGCCAACTTCTGACACAACCAGGACTCAGAGGCTGGTGTCACTAACTCAGATTCCAGAGCACTAAATATATAAATACAACCAGTCTGAGGATATCTTCTCTAACAGAAAAAATGTAGAACCAGAAAGGGGTTTCTTGATACCTGTCTCTGGCTGAGGCATTGACTTAGTGCGTGACTGGAGAGGTTACTGTACCATACCAAAGCTGAAGCAGAATCACTGCAAGAGGTATGGATCACAACAACAGTGCTATGTGCTTTGGTGCACTCCTACATTACAGCAGTAACGACACATCTGTAGCTATCAGCTCTCTTCTGATAGTTAAAAAAAACAATCTAAATATTTTCAGCTTCAAGGATAGAGCTGTGGATAAAAGCAGAACTGGATATACATACATGCACATGCAGATCACCTCAAAGCACATATATAAGGTTACTTAAAAAGGGATTTAATCCTTTAAATTCTGAAAGTAAACAAGAAAAAAATTGAAACTGGTTCTTTCACCCATCTGTTCCAATTGTTCGCTTAGTGTTTTCAAGGCACTTGAAAAGATTTAGTGGCAAATGGGTAAAGATTATTATAATTAGTCTGCTTTATTTTCAAATGAGCAAGCATTTGGTTCAGTACTTCCACTGGTGGTTCTTAGAAGTGGGCGATAGAGGGATCATGCTCAAAACTGTTCTGCCTTATCCACCCCTGTAAGATTTTTCTGCTGGACATTATTAGCACCTTTGCTCATCTATATTCATCCTCTGCCAAGGCTGAATACGTTCACCACCCAAAAGCATTCTCCATGTGGAAAAGACATGTCACACAAGAAGCCAGTGTTTGTTGCGGAGTGCTGCAGAGCAGCTTCCTCGTGCACATAGAAGTCCATAAGAACTAGCCTTTCTTTTCCCCATTCAGATCATTGACAGGACCTTCATGTAAATCTGTTATTTCACGGGCTGCTTCAGCCATAAACCCAGATACATGACTCTGCAAGATAACTAATAACAATAATTAATCTTCTTCATGCTTCAAATGAGCAAGCATTTAGCTCAATACTTCAACTAGTGGTTCTTAGAAGAGGGCTGTAGAGGGCTATTCACCTATAGTGGGCTGACTCATCAGAAGGCAGAGTGCCAGAGACTAGAGAAAAACCAAAAGCATATGGCCAGGAGTCTAACAGATGAGGAAATGAGAACAGCACATGTTGTGCTATTGATCTAAAATCCTGCTAAGAACCACTATACAGCTGATATTGGTCCAATTGATTACTATTAACCTATCCTCCCTGCTCCACGAATGTTTGCACTTCTGAACAACAAATGAGCAGTTCCCACCTAGAGAGAGGAAAAACATATTATTTAAGAGCATTTTGTTGAAAAGAGTACAAGAATGCACAGCTATTTTCTCTGAAGACCATCAAAGCACATGGCACTGATCTTGGAGGAAATCAGTCAATACCCATTTGAGCAATTCATTTCACAGCATTTCAGGAAAGACTAGGCTGAAAATTACTTTTTATATGTAACTGCAACATGATTTGGAATAACAAGTTGCTGTATTAATATAGCTTGTTCAGTCTCATGACTTGCTGTTACCTGGCAGTCTCTTTTTAGCACTGGTAATGATGCACTGGTCTTCCAATGAAGGCAGTGGGAAACAGGCATGAAAGGTAACAGAAAGCAGTGCAGAAGATATCACAGGCAACCCAAGGATTGGCTACCTAACTGCTTGGCATGACTTGTAATTATCTCTAAAGAACAGAGAACTTTAGGTATAGGCGAAGAAGAAAGTGTTTCAATGACTCAGACAATGTAAGTAATTTTATCATACTGATAAAAAGGGAAAATATCCAGGCTTCTGCACAGGGGTGTGATAGCTGCATCACAGCCATCACTGCACAGGGGAAAGACAACTATTCTTTCCTTAGCAGCATGGTAAGGACTTCGCCAACTAACTTTCCTCTCTATACTCCACTTTGTTTAACATTAGCAATTTGCAGATACTAGCGTTAAAGGATATAGCCTGGGGACAGGTAGCTTTTTTTGAAGGTCTTTGCATCACTGTTTCTTTTTATTCAACACATTTAACAGGAAGGGACAGAAATCCTTCCTATGCATGGGGAGAGGACATACATATGAAGGGCACATAAAAGATAATAATGCACTAGTTTCTGATGATTCCTGGAACACAGTACTACTTTTGTATCAGAGGAGAGTGTGCCAACTTCAAATCAGCATTTAATGAACCCAGGCAGGAAATGGGGGATGGGAGAGGGTGCATAGTGAGCAGGTCCTCATCTCCATGCTAAAGCCACAAATAGGAAACCTGAAGAAGTTTTTGTCCAGATTGCAAAAAGCTCTGAAGTGAAAGCATTTCCTTTTCCTTGCTGGTAGGCTGGCTTAGAGGGGAGGGGGGAGTGGAGGTAAATGATGCTAAATTTGGCTACAAAGATTCCAAAACCAGCATGAGGAACAGCAGCAAAATTCACATCTTACTTGACAAAGACCAATTGTTCCCTGTTGCTCAACTACCAGCTTTTATTACAAAGACTGTTTTGAAACAATAACTTGGAGTTCTCTATTGTGATGAAGTCAATAGAAATAACTTGAAATAAAATATTTAAGTAAAACTTCACTGGTATTCTCTATTTTATTTTCTAAAGCTGAGAGGGGTAACGTATTATACAGATTTGAATACATTCTACAATGTACTCCATGCTGGAGTTACTGGGTTTTTTTCTTGCCTTATATCTAACAAGTCCCAAAAAAGGAAAACATAGCCAAGGAAGCTTTTTTTCCACACCACGTACACGGTTATTTTTTATACTGTTGTACTGGAGACCCATGCACAGATATGTGCTTTACAACACTAGCAGTGCAGCCCATGCCTGAGACAGCTTAAAGTCTAAGTCCTAGACAAAATGAATGATGTATGGGTGCAGAGCATCAGAGGTACAAGAGAAAATAAGGACAGGACATTGGTCAGACCAATGGTGGCACTGCCATACCAGTGGCTTATGCTTTGTCCATTTTCTTTCTGGCACTGTGGCAACTGAGAATTTTCAAGGTGAATGTGCATGAGAAACACTGAAATCTCTGTCACAATCTCACTTGAAGCGGGAGGAGCAAAATAGAAGATATACTCTGAAGAGATCTGATCTGCATTTTGTTGCATTCCTCAAGAAGCAGAAAAGTTCCTGGTCCGTGCTGTGGGATTCCAGTCACCATGGTATAATACACACAGGTAACAAAGCAGCCTGTCTGCCTGTGTCATGCCAGTACCTGGAGATCAATGAAAACCTCAAGTCCCACTTCACTACTGAACCAACAAGACATCCTTATGCACCACTAAAAAGATAAATGAAAAGCTAATCTGGGCGTCTTCACCCAAACTACGAATACAGCCAGAGCCAGGCAGAAAACTAGAGAGGCAGAGAACACAGGCCAGGAATGAAAACTGCTTCCAGCTTCCTCAGCCACTTTGTGGAGTGGCAAATGAGTTCATCCTCCTGAGCAGCCTGATGCTCTCACAGTCTTTGCCACATGCGGAAATTGCAGGCATGCAGGCTCTGCATGGAGCTTCTGACTTCTATTCTGCCTTCCAGTAGGCAGCCACAGACTGTTTCAGCCTCCTCCGCACAGCTGAATATATCAGGCATGTGCAAGATGAGCAGTGACTTCTGGTTTTCATACATGACTGACTTGACATTAGCTGTAGAAGGCCACATCCCAAGACATTACTGGTCAATGAACACACGGACATCCTCCCCACTACCTCACAGACTGAGAGATACCACCATGCAGTACAACTCTGTGGCTTCAAGGACTCCTAAATTTTGGTGAGTTTAAAAGAGTTTCATATTAGATTCATGAGACTGAAAGCTGTTTACATATTCCCTCTAAATCTTTTCCAACAACTACAAGAACCTGACCGCTGGGTGGTCCCAATGAGGCGGGACCACCAAATACAGCCGTGCAGGATGGAGACACTGTTTTTCTGGCTTGCATCACCTCATGTGTTTTCAGCATATACCAAAACTGTTTCCTGTATAACCATTCCCTTTAAGCAGCGTGCTGGTCATATGTGAAACCCTTTAGTTCTTTGCTTTATTTTACTTCTGTAAAAGGTAGTAGGCTTTATTTATTCAGGCTAAGGCAAATATCCATTCCCTAAATAAAAAAACAGGTTTAGTGAAACACATGGTAAAAGAGCTAATTAGATTAGGGGAGATCTTGCAGCCCTTCAGCTCTCTTCAGGCTAAGGAAGCCAATTTAATAAGATTAGCAAATTCTCCTTGATTTCCTAAAGAGGGTTCGAGAATTAAATATTCCCTGAAGCTGTTTTAAATGTCTAATTTTAATTTGCTATTCACTGCAGACTGTATGAAACATAAATTTTCTGGTTTATTATCCATGCAAACAAGTATTGTCTTTCAATAAATCATTCCTAAATGATATATCGAGTTAGATGTAGGAATTACTTAATGTGCTGCTTGCACTTAGCTAGATTTACAGGTCTCTCTATTTTTCAAGAAGAACTGATCAGTGTGATATATTTCCCATTGATATTTATTCTGCAGGTAAAGTGTGAGGCAAGGAACGATTCTCTTGGTCATTTTCCTGCATTTGAAACCACTGATTTCAATGAGGCCGTGGTTTCACTGGGCCTCGAGTCCCCACTGCGTGTCAAGTCTGCTGAAATCATGGCATTTTTTGCTATGTCAGGTCCACCTTCATCTTCTTCCATGTAAAATAGTAAGAGGTCTAAAACACAAATAATGGTATGTTGTCTTCAAACAGAACACAACAACAAGGATATTTTACAATGAATCCTCATCTTCCCTGCACATTTTCAAATTGTACACTTTTTTTTCCACTGTTAGAGCACTGACAGAAGCCAAACAGCACCTGAATTTTGAGGAGGCGTAGAGGAGAAAGAAGGTGAAATGGGCTATTTAACAGGGGGCAGCCCTTATGAGAACGGTAATAACCAAACTTGGCTATGCATGACTGGCAGTCCTTCTAGTTAGGTTACCATTAGTTACTCCCATCCCCACTTCTGACCCTGTACACCAGTCAGCTCTAGCTGGGAAGAAGCAATGGGAATATAATACCATACTTTGTGCAAATACAGCAAATCCCACTCCTCAGCCTAGCTCGTCCCCCAATATCCATTAAACCACTAATTATGCACAAGAAAAATAGTTTGTTCAGTTAAGAAGCGACAGAAACAATCCCCTAACTCCAAAAGTCGAAGCCTTTGCAGTGTCATGATTGGACCCCTACATACATGACAATGTTTTACAGAATAACCATGTTTGTGATTATATTGTTCTGTAACCTCCACTAAAGAAGGATTTAAGAGGTTGATCAAATCCCACAGCTTTTGATCTAGGAAAATATCCACCTGTTACAATTCACTGATGGCAGACAGGAAATAAAGCCTAATATTTCATCAGCCTTCAGAAATTCATGAAGAAACACCACTGCCACCTCCCACAATTTGATGGGGCATCAATATCATCAGTAGATGAGAGCTGGGCAGGTCTGGATTGCTGAAGCTAACTCTTTCGAGATGTCCAAAGGCAACCCAGAGTACAGAACGTCAAGAAAACAATAGCAAGCAAAACCGGGTATATCTTGCTTTCCTAGCAGATGAGAACCATGGGATAAACTCAGCTCGGGAGTAGGAAGGCACTTCAGTTCCACTGAAGACAAACAAAGACAATTGTCCCCAAAGTTGTTTGGATTTTCAGAACATATCTGTCTAACTTCTGTATGCAAGGGTGACACTGTGAAAGGCTCTCTCCACGTTAACCAAAGTGAGGAGAATAACCCCACCTGTTTAAAGTCTTAATTAAATGTTGACACTGCACCTTCACAACGGAACTGAATTGAAACAAGTTTGCTTTTAGATAGGTTCTTTATGCTTTGGGATATAATTCCAGTCCCCTACAACTTAATTAGCTAAATATACAATGTAACCTTCCATCTGGTAGAGTAATTTAACAGGAATAATTGTGCACCACCATAACTCAACGAGACACTGAGGAAAACCATTGAAATGCTATTTCCTTTCCTTTGGAAGAGAATTATGTACAATTTCAGCATGCTTTGCATTTCTAACAGTTAAAACCAACAGGGAGGTATCACTCTCATTTATATCTCTTTCCCTTGAGAAAATCAAAAGTAGAGAACAAAGCTTATGCCGTTGTTCATGAATGGCTCCGTAATACTTGCTTGGCTTTAGCAAGAACATGCTATTTGGCAGCTAAACCCCTTAATTAGACTTGTGGGTTCGAACAAATTTTTAGTGAAACTATGTTTTGCAGGAGTTTGGAGAAGTACAATCTTTACTAACCAGTGTATTCTATTTTGGATGATCTGATACCATGTAATTTCCATTTTCACTTATCTGTCTCTCTCTTTTCACCATCTTTTAGATACTCCTGCTTGCTTTTCTAAGATTTTGACTGTCTCTGCCATAGATACACTAGGAGAAAAACCCCTGTCACTTACTCTTAGAAAAGTTGCTTACTAAGATTTCAACTGTGTCTGTCACAGATATACTAGGAGAAAAACCCTAGTCCCATTCAAATCAAACAGGACAGTTTGTACTGACATTAAAGTCTTAGATTTTATATGCAGTGTTTTACAACTTATTCATCCAGTGGAAATACGCTTGAATATCCATTAAAACCATTCCACTTCATTTTCAGTAGACATTATCTAAAATGCTTTCAATTTTAGGACTGCTCCCATGCTCCTTATTTAGGCTGTTTTCTTTAGGTTCAAAGTTCAAAGAGGAGTCTAGTACCTGACAACTAGCTTATGAAAAAAGTTATAGAAGCTACTCATTAATGCTAATTTGTATTAAGATTCTGAAAACATTTTGTAGAAGTTTATACAAGAAAACCTTCATGGAACCCTTGAAGATGAAGTCTGTAATTCAGTTTTGGCTATGCATTGGGCAGTTAAAGGAGAACTAAGATAGTATTTAAATCAAGATTGTATAGTTAGTCTAGCCATCCAGAAGGTATCTAGCACAACACAGCAATTACTGGCAAGAGAAAAAGTGATGTTGACACAAGTAGTGGGATTTTTGCTAAAGTAGAAACACAGAGAAAAACCTGTACTGGGTTCATCTTGAAACTGAGTAACATTCACCCGTGCACAGCACCTTTGTCTCTTACCATTAGAAGTAAGCATTAGAAGGACATTACACTGATGGAAAGATTATGATGGTCTTTATGGGAATCATCCTGATGATGAGTCCTTTTAAATCCTGCTTCGGATCCTGGCAGCCTTCATGACATCAAAGTAGACCTACACATATTCTTTTCCCTTTGACAATGTCATTAAACCTACACTAGGATTACTTTTTATTTAGTTTTACACTATCTCAAAACACTTCTTGTCTAACTGGAGCTAGACTGACAGGGCACTCCACCTCACCACCAGCTTAGGAGGCTGTAGCACCCTCATGGAACCAGTACGATTGCAGCCCAGCACAACAGCTATGATGGTATTGCATTTCCTCAGAGTTGCTGGCTTTTGGGGCTGAACTCTGCTCTGAACTGTTCATTATGTGCATCTGAAAAAAGTCATTAAGAGTTTGCTTCAGATTCACTCTTCAATTGCAAGTGAATAATTTTTCTCTTTCAACAATCTCTTGCTACTAATTATGCCCTCTCAAGGTGAAATCAGGAAGGCTAAAGAATTCCTGGAGAAGAAGTTAACAACAACAAGGGCTGGGAATCAGGATTTGGTTTTGTTCCTCACTGTTATAAGCATCAGTGATTTCCTTTGGACACATCACCTGGCAAAATCTGTCAGGACTGTTCATTAACCCAGGAAAACAAGGACTCTGAGAGGCAAAAACGCTTAGCACCTTTGCAAAATGGGATGAAATAATGAGAATTATATAATATTTTCCTTGCTTCCTTGCTTCAATCAACAGTGCCTCCCCATTTATTGTGTTTATTCAAACTTAGAGAAAAATAACGCATTTTGCCAGACAAGGTAATTGAGGGTTTGCAATCTTCTAAGCCTGCTTGGCTTTTTTTTACTAAAGACCAGAAGAGATCCAGCTTTTTCAGATAGTGTTACTTCATGAGAGCATTTTCCTAGAAAATGCAAACAGAAATGGAATTTGGTGGCACAAAAGGGAAAGGCAGAAAACCTTTCAATACATAATGTTTTTCTCCTTAGTTTCAACTGCTCCAGTAAATTACTGAGTCAGTAAGTGCAGAAAAAATAATGGCAAAGAATTAATTTCTTTTTAAAAAAATTTCCTCTGCTGAGTTCTCATTCAGGCACCTTTCACTCTCCATACACAATGGCTATGCTGCTATACTGCTGCCTAATCAAGTTAACTTATTAAGATTTTTACAAAGTTATCTTCATGGTTGTGCAGCACAGACTCCTTCCTTTCTTTCATCACAGTATTAAATGATCCTTCATATCTTCTTTGTTCCTGTATGAGCTTACACAATTTCCCCCCTCTGAGCAACAACCTTGCACTATTTGCTACGTAAAACCCCACATACTGCATTTAAGTTGAGCATGCTTTTAATTTTTGGAAGCAAGCTACAAACATCTTCTTAAATAGTACTGCTATTAAGAGCCATCTTCAGAGCCCTAGGCAAAATTCAAGTTGTAAGCTGACAATTCTATCAGCAAGGAGAGATTCAACTGGCATTAAACCAAGCCAAACAGAAATACTGATTGACATCCCCTCTCTGCCACGACTGTACTAAACTCAGGAAAGAAAAAAACATTTTGTACTTGATATCATCATGTCCCCGGGAATTTCTTCCAACAGAGGCCAAAACATGAGGCAAAATGTGGAAATTCCATCAACAGCAACGCTTTTAAAAAGCACAGAGTTTGGTTAGAGAGCTCACTGGAATTTACTGGTGTCTGTTGGTTTGCATCAACGCTTGCACGCACAAAACAAAGCGTTGGAGAGGGAAGGAAATGCTAATATATGGCCATTTGGCAGAATTTCTGCGTGTGTTTTGACAAGGTAAAGGAAAACACAACAGAAAACTTCCTTTGAAAATAACCTGTACTCTATCAACCCCGTGCTGTTTGCTACATATCTGTTAGGTTTACAGTAACCTCTCACCACGCAGGTAATATTTTTCTGGGTCGACAGACAGAATTATGGAGACCAGCAATCAAAAGTTCCCCATATTGCTTGATCAGGTCTTCAAAAGCGCACAGCTCCCATCAGAGCTCTTACAACAGTCAGTATGAATTTCAAAAGTATTCAGTAACAGGGAGGAATTTTCAAACCTGTCTGGGTAATTTAGACACATTAGTCTCATTGGAAGTTAATGAGCCATGTGCTGCTCAGGCTTTGCAGAAAACACATACTACCACTGGTATCCATGGTGAAAGTCAATTTGATCTTATGCTGTTTGGGCCACATTCTGCTCATAGCTACAGATGTGTAGCTTCTCCTTATAGTATTATTATTTGTCCATTGAAGCAACTGCGGCTCTTGCTCTGCTCTTTTTAAAGTCTGTCAACACAGAGCATCTGAATGCAGCTGTGCAAAGAGCTGCATAACCTGGCCCCTAGGACAGTCCCAATCCTCCATGCAGCTAAGCTGTGTGAAGCCCACTGCTGACAACTTCTGATGCATCTTGTACAGAAAGGAATAAACCACATGGCTAAGAGAGTTATTGAGTAACCATGGCCACTGCACTAGGATGTTAACTCTGGTACCTAACTGTAAACAAGAGCAAGTCTGAAGTCTTTCTCTCCTTATCTACACATCCCATTATTCTAGATGCTAGAAAAGTAAAAGCTGCACAGAATTTTTTTCTCCTTTACCACAGTCTCTCTACATTCATTTTTAAAAGATTAATAAGGAGATGCCACTTCAGGACTAATTAACCAAAAATTACTGAACAAGAAAGTGAGCAAGCAAGACACAAGATTTACAATGCCTGCGTGACACTCGGTGTTCCCCTAGCACTAAAAAATGCATTAGCGTGTCAGGAGAGATTCATTCAGTTCTGCTGCCCATTAAATCTGATCTCAGAGCAACTGATTCAATCAGAATTGTCTTCCAAGAGCATTATATATTAACGTGGGAGAAGAGATAGGTCTGTGCTTGATACTAAGAATATGAAAATTGAGAAGCAAAATAAGTTGTGATTAACACCCACAACAGGTATTCCTTTCTTGAGGCTGAACAGAATGTGAGATCTGCTTTCATATTAATTGCTGACTTCATGCAGGTTCAGCACCACAGAGGATTTGCCAGGAGACAGTGGCAGTAAGTGTTCATAGCCTAAAGGAAAGGAAAAGAGGTTCACCCCTCATGGCAAAGGTCAGATTTCTGCAGGCTTATAGCCTGTCCATATACATGAGTATTCGTGGGACATCTTTGTCTACTAAGGTCCCATGAGGATGACACAGGCTCCACAATGTCCCCTCTGCCTGGAGGATGGCCCTATAACCACCCAGATCAGTTTAGGGTCATTTGACTTGTGTCGATGTGGTTCCTGTTGCTTTTTGTCCCAACCTGATGAACAATCATTGCAACCTTTGTGGAGATGTTGCTGAAGGCAGGAATTCAACTCTAGTATACACAGAGGCTGGAAGCATAAACAGGATATTTAACAGTTGCTGTTTTCATGGAGTTGGAGAGCTATCAGATATACTCCTTTGCTAAGTCACAACATGTACACTTCGTTTCTCTTTGCTTATCAGAATCACAATGTAAATGTCATAGATACAGTTACGCTAACGATTGCATTAGTGTTTGTCTATTTATTCTGTAGATAACTTTTCAAGGAGTCATCATGTCCTTTGTTCACTTTTGGAACTGATGCACTGCATGCCCAAATATTTGGAATAACATATAGAAAGCATCTGGATTTAATTATATTATAGTCCTGTTATGCAGACAATGGGAATTGAATTAAGGAATATTTTGAAACCCCCACAGAGATATAAAAGTATTAGCAGCTGCACAAGAACTTTACTGTTACAAAGTTTGAAAATGTTTTGTTTTACAGATCAACGGTCTGACACATCATAAATATCAATCATAACGTTTAACACATACAAACCAGAAGAAAAATTAAAACCTGCATCTCAAAAACATGTAGATGAATTCACAGCCTTTTGGAAGACACAGAGCATCCTTTTGTTTGAAGATTGAAAATGTATATCCCATTGGCACAAAAAATATATGTTGTACAGTGGTACTAAGCAGAGAACCACACAAGGGCTTATTGTGGCTGAACAGCCTGAGCAATATTTTATAGAATCCTGTTATTTTGGCACTATGTTGTACAAAGAGTAATTCAGCAAGAATAAATTAGCATTCTGTGTTTCATGCTTTCATTCCTTTGAAAATATTTGGAGATACAGCACGAGCTTACAGTCTGCTCCAAAGTATTAGATACAGATTGTATTTTCGTTCTGAATGTATGCCGCTTCCAAATGCCACTTCTTTTCAAGTCAGTACCCATTTTGCAGTTAGTTTTCAATCTCCCAGTGGCTAAATCACATTCAAAGGCTGTGAGCACAGTAGGGGGTCAGACTTTGTCTCTGAATGTAACTATATCACTCAACAGCAGACTCTCGCAATAAGCGATCTAATGTTTTCTTTTCTTCCCTACCCCCCTGTTCCTCTTAGTGTCTCCCTGCATTCCTGGATACCGGTCACTGAACCAAGGACCTGAGGCAACAGCCACATGGACTCCACCACCATCCTTCTAGCTTTCTTTATGGTGCAGAAAAAATGAAGTCTACAGTTCACCTGCTGTCAAGACAGAAAGTTCCATTGCTGAGCCTCAGAAGCATTCCGAGGAATTCCCATTTACATGTCATTGCACTATTACACATTTCTGTATGCAGAGGCAAATGCGTGTGTGTCTGTGTGTGTATGTACACATGCACGCAGCCTTTGACAATCAGTGACACAAAGTGCAGTATTGACTCAATTCCTCCTCTTCCCGTGAATTCCCCTCAGTGTTCTGCAACACACTAAAGGCAGCAGCCCACCTGGAGACAGCAACTGTATCTACCATGCAAAAGAGAGCGAGCTATTAGTGACAGAGGTAACAGTGACACAAAGGAAATCATGCCCAAAAGGTCCATGAAATGATGATCTGTTTAGAAACCAAACTTATCTGGACTGAAGATTACACTAGCTGTTACCAATGGGAAACGCTGACTCCTGACACAATGCTGTCGGTCTGACCTCATAAAGATGCAGCCAGGATCTTTGAACTTACCCATGGTGCCATCCTGGACAGGCTTTGGTGATTACGATATAGGCCTTGTTGATGTGCAGCCTGGTTAAAATAAAGGGTGGGAGAATTGCTGGGCAAGGGGCTCGAATAAACTACATTAACTCACCCGTTTTACGAAGTGGAAAATCATCCTTGGCATCCTGTGCTCCTGGTAAAGTGTATTTGTATGGTGGTGAGGCCCCGCTCAGGGGTGGAGAGCTTTGATCCAGTGAGGTATGGTGGGCAGCCCTGCAGCAGACACAGAGAGGTCACAAATTAGCAGTCACTGAGGTGACCAGCAGTAACTATCTACACATGTTGTACACATGTCTCAGCTGTGTTTGTATTCTCGTTCCCCTACGTGTGCACAAACCACAGGCTCATGTAACCAATTTCACTTTTACAGTAAGTTAAGGAACTCCTTGGGATTCCCAAGAATGCACTTTGTGCACTCATTACCAAAGTTGCATAGGATAAGAGTTGTGTTGACCTACAGACAGAATCTGTCACCAGTTTAGGGAGTTGACCACTGGAGATTGTTGTACTGTAATATGAACCAGCTGACACACAGCAACAGTCATTTACGTCTTGTTTATCACGTACTCGTAGAGGTGCATCGATACAGCCTCTTCTATCAAAATGTGGTGGATTTTCAGGGCAGGGGGTTTGTAAACTACCCAAAATACTGAGCTGCTGTTATTTGTGGGGGGAAAAAAAGAGGCAAATTATTTGCACTGTTTGCGAACACACCACTTGATGCAGCACATAGCAGTCAGGTCAGCAGAGAAGCTCCAAGCTCAAGAGAGTTTTCTGACAACTGCTGGATGAAAGAAACAGTGTGGACAGATCTTTCCAAACACAGAAACTGCAAATTGCAAAGAAATTGCATCATTTGGCACTGAGACAGGGTTTGTGTTTTTTTGGTTGGTCGGTGGATTTTTCTATTTAGAGAGGAGAGGGGGAAAAGGAGAGAAACTTTCAAACTTTGCGTTTATGAAAAGACAATTTTATTTGGCCTTTAACTCTCCCTGTCTTTATAATGCAGTGTGGTTGATCAATAATGCATCTCTGTCAATAAGGGCACTGCCACGAGCACTCTCCCTAGGGCAGCAGTAGTCTGAAGAAGTCCTTATTCTTGCCTGAAAACTCAGAACTAAAATCAGATTAGTAGTCCAGGAATCTCACAGACTTAAGAGAATTTTACACATTATTTGGAAAACCAAATTAGTACTGTATGAACTACGAAACCAAAGCGACTGTATATATTAAATCACGTTACCACGATGCTGTGATTAGCGTAGAATGGTAACGCCAAGGTCAGGCCTTCAGTAATTCTTTTTTAAAAAACAAACAAGATGGTAATTTGGTGTAGCATAGGCGCTTCTGTCTGTCCTACTGGAGGTGAACTCAGGCACAACACTGAAGCGGTTCAGAAATAGTCATTTTGTTCAATTGACTTAATTAGTACAAAACCAAAAGGGGTTGTCCTGTAAAAACTGTAGACTCTTAAAATGTTAATAGGGCTGTTGCAAGACTCAACTAAAATGCTTGTTTCAGTAATCTAAGTGGATTCTTACTGATGCCAGGGCATTGTAAGAATATCCAGGTTTTGATAAGAAAGTCCTTCGGAGCACCAGAAGTTGAATGACCACTATTCTCAAAATCCTTGTGAGTCACTTGCAGCATTCAAGAACACTGCAAAGTGGAATCTTCAAGAAGAAACAAATTTAAGACTGATCCAAAATCTAAGTAAATCAAACCCAAAGCTGTCCTAACTGCAAAAATTGAAGATAGTTAGAAAAATGACCAGTAGGGTTGTAAAATTTGTCATAACATCATGAAATGAAGTAGTTGAAATGCAAACTTCATCCAAATTTCTGACAGTATTCATCCTGTATAGCTGCTCTCATCTCAACAGTGAACAGCAAGTACTCTCCAGTTCAGATATTACCCTCTGCCTTTCTGCTATCTTCTCTCTTGTCCTGGAGGCAAACTCACAGTACCCCTGCCGCAGAAGCATCCTGGCAAGTTTTAACAGACATCTCGAAGAGGCAAGAAAATAGCTTAATACTAAACATACGTGTACCAGAGCTTGGGGTGGCGGCTCATGGAATGATTCTTCCCATTTGCTGGAGAGTCTTTCGTGGCCGATTTACTCAACAGGAACTCTTGAAGTTTCTGTTTCACTTCTGTACTTGCCACTGCCCCTAAGACACACAGAATTAAACATATCTTATAGTTACTTTAAAAATGACATTTTAAGAAACCAAAATACAAAAAAAGAGCCTTGCTCTCGGGTCTCGCTGCTGGGTGTGTTGTAAACTATAAAAAACCACGGGTGCATATCAGTTAAAATGAGATAACGTTTGGATTGAATGTCTGTAGAAGACTGGACTTGGCCTTAACCCAGAAATCCAGGGAAGACATAAGGAATATTTCAACAGTAGATGAGGCCATTTATCCAGGGCCAGATGTATCTAAAGAATTTAAATTATTTCCTAATAATTCCCAAATACAAAACCAAGGATAGAGCTAAGAAGATAGTGGCAAAAGGTCACTTGGAGTTTGCGGTAAAGAACGTTCTTTCTTTTAGCAAAATAATAGTGCAGCAAAACAGCCCTCTGAACACTCTCCTTAGTTATGAGCAGAATGACAGAAAGAGCCAGCAGTGAGCCTTTTCATTCAAATCACTTAAGAGCCTGTACCTGTGCTGTCAGGAACACAGACACAGCCTGAAACATGAGCCTTACTTGATAACTCTATTTTTATGACACAAAACCAACAGAAAGACCAAAATGACAGCACATTTTGACATCTCTTGGTGGCTAGCTCATTACAGAGCAAGATGTAGAGCATGTCAATGTCAAATTAAACTGACAATTCCTACTTGCAGCATGGGACAAGCTTCTTTACTCATAGCTATAATGTTCTTCATTAAAAAAAATACCCAACATATAAAAGAGAATAATCTTCCTTCATTTTTCCATGAAGAATGACAAAAAGGGAAGAAAACCCATGTCTCTGAGTGTGGCAGTCCTCTTGGGGACATATTGATACTTTAAGTAATTTGCTTTTCCAGTCCTGACACAGCACAGATAGCATGTTCCCCTGTGACCCACCTCCCATAAAATACTTCCACCACCCTTCAACTTCGAATTTTAGCTTCTTTTCCCACACTTTCCTTCCCTCCTGTACTCATTAAGTAGAACATCAGCATTAAGCATGGGCTAGGACCAGGGGGTCACAAGTGCTGCTTGGCTGGCTGCTACAGAGTGAACGACCAGCCACTCAGCAAACCAAACTGAAAAGACTCATGGAGTGAACATCACTATTAATCCTTTAGTGGAATAAAGCCTAACCATCTATATTGAGGCTGATTTTTCGTGCCACTTAGAGGAACCTTTTGTTTCTGTGGCTTCTGACACCTTCCCACTGATGGGTCGACGGGCTGGTGATGCTTTCAAGGGTTCAACATTTACCAAAGTATGGGAAGCACCATGGACATCTTAACTCCTGAAGTCTATCACATGGTACACATAAAAATGTGGAACTGATATATTTTTCCAACAAGAGAAAAGGTAGAAGCATATGATCCCCATCAGCGTAATGTACAGCTCTTTTCTGCTTCAGAATTTATCAGTTAATTCTTGTGCCTATTTAACAGGGCAGCTGACAGTATCTGCTCGTGGCAGCTTCATTTTGAGTATCTTCACAACGTGCTTTCACAACCCGATTTTTAAATTGGCCTCACTCAGGAGAATTATTTGTATCTGTCTCCCTCTAGTGAGCACCAAATCCCAGCAGCATCCTTTCTAGCTGTCATTTGCCTTAGAGCGGTCTGTATGTGAGCTCAAAGCAACTCTTGGTTTGGCATCATGAAATAGCATCAGGAACAAGATAAGGAAGTTTGAAAAAGTACTAAAGTGTTCCCAAATCTCAGCTAAAGATAGTCTTAGATACTTAATTTTATTTCCAATCTTGAAAAAATGCTCAGATTAGTTAATTGACACATAATTTGGTTATTTTTTTTTTCTATTTTGCAATGCTTTCTGTATTGGAAAATAAGCTTTTTCAGAAATAATTTCTTATATAAAGCTATAAGGCTTTCAAATTCTGGTTTATATATATATAAGAACTAGATTCCTGAGAGGCATATACACAGATCTTCCAACATGTGCTTTCCTGCAGTGTTCCAAGCCTGCACACAAACCAGCAACGTCTTCTTGTGGTTGCAGCAGGTGACACTGTCTTCCTGCAAGCACAGCCTCAACTCCTCTATTTGTGTGCATCAAGCAGTAATTGGTTTTCTCCAGGTTGCTGCTCATCGTCCATTTTGGCTGGGAGAAGGCAAAAGGGAATAGATTAATTTCTTATTAGGATTCACGGTACATTTGCTCTTACTTTCTCGGCCTCGTTCTTTGCCTCGGAGAGGAGGAATTTGTTGTTCCCTGCGATGCCTCTCCAGTTCCTGCTCTTGTCTCTGCTGCTCCAGCTTCTGCTCATTTTCAAGGAGTTCTTGCTGTTGTTTAATGGCTAGGAGTTCCTGTTGTAACTTGCACAGAACAAAAAGACATGAGAAAGTGCAGCTTGCACTGATTTCTAGGTCAGTCCTGGCTAGAACAACCCATTTGAATAACTGATGCCTGCTTTTGTGCTTACGCTTAATCAACTTTCCCCAGTCTTTTAACAGGGACAGTGCATTACTGACTGACACCAAAATGCACTCTAATGTCAGGTGGCAGCCTATGGCTCTGGGTCCATTTCATTCTCTTTTGGCCACAATGCCTAAGAACTGCATCGATTTCTTTGCCAGGGCATCACACAGCTCCAAGTGCTGTGCTCCACTGCGTTTGTCAGCTCCATCGAGTGGAAGCTTTGCACAGTAGCAAAACGGCAAGCAGATCAGAAGGAAAAAATTGAGAAGAAAGGCAAGCTCATAAATTCCTAGTCAAAATCCATTATAGCAATCCTGCTACAGCACATGTAATCCAATAAATCATTTTCCTTTTACATTACGTAAGGCAGCTCAGAGAAGGGAGAAAACACAACACTGCCACAAGCCACCGCTTTACAAATGCAAATACAGAGCACTTGCATATCAATTCGATTTGTGGGCACAACCTTAACCAGCAGCCCAAAGGAGCAGTCCTTTAATATACTCTAAGCTGCACATACAGGAAAGACAGCCATATTCAAGTCTGGCTGAAAAGCCAGCTTTGTAAAACTGGGAATTTCATTTTCTGTTCATGTGGTGGCTTGATGATTCTCATAGGGGCTGTCTTGGTCTTGTGTGAGCAACTTGCTGGTAGCAGTTGTTCTTGAAATGGCTTTTAGCACCCAAATACAAAGAAATAAGCACTCAAACATCATCTCTCAGCCACAGCAAACCTTTTAGGCACATTCCCTTTTCATGTCTGCCAAAGCATGTCCAGTTTGCAGGTAAAGTGAGGGACAGATGAAAACAGTTGCTACCTTGATATGCTCCTGGAGCTGGGCCTGATGTTGGCGGGTCAGGTTTTCATGCTGCTTCTGAAACTCTGCAATCAGCAGTTGTTTCTGAATTTGCTGCTGCTGCTGGATCAGAAGTAGTTCCTGCTGTAGCTGCTTTTCACGCATAATTGGGTCCACCATGGGAACCATCATCCTGAGATCTGTTCGCAAGTCTAATGGTGAGATAGGCTCTAATCCCACAGGAACCTCCGACTTTACATCCACTGTGGGAAGAACACAACAAAATGTGTATCTATTAATCCTAACTGGAGAAGGAGAATAGAGACCATTCCTATTGGAGAAAAGAACAATTTCAGTCAAAGTTTACCTCGATGTCCAGACCTAACAAAACACTAATGTGATCTACACTGCACGCAAACTTCAGACACTACTACTAGCAACTGGAGGTTTTACAATCACCACTTTCTTTTTATTCTCTGAAAAAATATTCCCAGATTAGCTTTCTGCTACACAGACTAATGAGTGAGCCAGTTCTAAAACCTTGTCACAGCCTAATGGAGCCGTATTTCATGAGAATCACTCAGAGCACTTCTTCAGAGCTTGCAGTTCTCACTGCATTGCAGGAGATTTTCCAAAGCCAGCCTGCAGATTTTCTGAGGATGGTGTTACAAATGACCGGCTACCCAACGCTACATCATTATTGCACAGAAATATAAACATAAAGGGGCACCGTGCGTAACATCATAGTAAAATATTCTGACACACAACATGAGGAGGTGTAATGAGTACCATGACACAAGTGGATTAGAAATAATACACCATATACATGTTTACATATATGTATATCTTGTAAGGAAATGAACACATCTTGAATTAGTGCGATTCATTGCAGCAATGGTATGTATGTATATATATATATATATATAGTTAATCCAACATTAAAGCACTTAATGAAGGAACTTCTTCACAGTGAGGGTAATGGAACAGGCTGCCCAGGGGGGTTGTGGAGTCTCCTTCTCTGGAGATGTTCAAGACCCGCCTGGATGTGTTCCTGTGCGACTTGGTCTGGGTGATCCTGCTGTGGCAGGGGGATTGGACTGGATGATCTTTTGAGATCCCTTCCGATCCCTAATGATTCTATGAATCCTGAGTTCTTCTATCTTCTCATTTAAACAAAAAGGACCAAAAAGCAGCAGAAAGAAGGTTTGATGATTTATGCTACAATATTTGCAAAGCTCAGGTTTTCACTTTATGTGAAGAGACAGAGTGTAAGTTTATCTGTCTCCAAAGGAAAAACTACTGAGTAACACTACTACAGAAGGAAAATAAATACCAGCTGAGGTTCTCTGCTGAAGCTCAGCAGTTCTAATTCCATCCACAAGAGGACAGTGAAACACAAACACATTCTCTCCTGTTTCTACTGCTCCAGTGTCTTCAGTGGAAAATAAGATTATTAACAGAAAACAAACATGCTGTCGGAAATGTCTAGGGAACAACATTTTAAACATATTTTCTCATTTTGCTCTGCTTCAGCTGTATTTGTTTTCAAGGAGAAAACCAAAACCAAACAGCAATATTCTAGCAAGCAGCAGCAGTATGTTTGAAGCAGCAAATGGAGGGAGCTGAATTCTAACTGCATGATCATAACAATTAGTAAAGAGCTTTATAAAAAGAAGAGACAAAACACCAAACCCGCTATAACAATCACATTTTTTTCCCTCCCCTCAAAATGCTGGAAGCCCACAATTTTCTCTGACTTTTGAAAACAAAATTCTTAGCAACTATGATTGTAAACCTCAGAGCATAATTTGCCATCTTAACCCGCTATCCCAACAGAACGATTGTGTCTAAGGGCTTACTTTTGTTCTGAGACTAATCACTAAATTATAAAAAATCACCTTTAACTAACAAAAACTACTCTTGATTATAAATAATTGCCACTGACCAAGAGAAACGGACACGCAAACTCCCCAGCCTTTCATCCCATTTATTCAGCAGCAATCCACATTCCATTTGTCTAGACTAAATATAGCCACGTTTATACAAGAAATCAATAGTGCTTCCAGAAAGCAGAGCAAAGACATGAATATTTCATCAAACGTGGAGAGAAACGGCAATCAGCAAACTGACAGCTAACTACGTAGGCTGGCTGGCCCTCCAGATAAGTCATCGGAACTTGAACAATGAATGGCTCATTGCCTGAAAGTCACAATCTTATCATTGGCACTTGTCTATTTTTAGCATTAATTGCATTGGAGGTGACAAAGTCTTATCCTGTTTAAAGTGGAGAGCTGTATTTTCTTACATCTTCTGTGACAGGATAATAAGCCATACCCAGAGCAATAATAGAAACCGGAGCTCAGCAAAGCCAGCTGGGTCTGGTTCGCAATAGTGTTTGCAAACTGAACCCTGCAGGGGTTTTGCAGATATTGGCTCCAAATCAACCCCTATGTGTCTGCATGGTGATTTGGGCTGATTCTGCTTATCTTCCCATCCCATCTCTTCTTTTTCAGATCACTGCTTGTGAGGTAAGGCCCCTAGATTTTTCTACGAATGGGAATTTCCTTCCACTATTATTAAGCAGTGTTAGGTTTATGGTAGGACTCCATGATTTTGAAGGTGTTTTCCAACCTAAACAATTCTAGGATTCACATTTTCAAGAATTCCCATGCACTTAAACAATTATCCTAGCACTGGAGTATCTACTTCTTTGAGTTCAACTTTATGTTATTTCTTAATGTGGGGGAAAATAAATATTAAGGTAGTTTTAGAGGCTTGAACCCATAGAAATCAGTACAATCTTTCATGTCATTTAGATGCCAGCCAGTGTTTACCAACCAGTAAAGACAAGCATTACCTGGTGTAAATATTTCTAGCAGTAAGGTTACAGCCACTACTATTACCAACTGCTGCCATAGCAAATACTAACGTTTGGGAGTAACTGCTGTCTTAGAACTGCAATAGACAATAGCTGGATCACAGGCCACAAAGAAATTATTCTAAACAAGCAACTGTAATTTCACCAACCAAACTGATTGGTTTGCTACTGCCTTTTAGGGGGTCCTAATGCCACAGGCCATTTACAATCTCTCTACTAGTTTCCAGCTGACAGGAAAGAGACAAAGCAGCCCCGAGGAGCTGCATTAGTGTGAAAAATGTGTAATGAATCAGAAAATCAGCTTCAGTGTCTTTAAAAGCTTCAACTTTTAGTTGGAGAATCTTCTCTCCTCCATTTTAATCTCAAAAGAGATTCAAACCTGATGCAGGATATTTATTCTCACTGAAGTTGTTAATGGTGTTTTTCACCCCTTCTACACAGATATATGTATTTTTTTAAGGTAGAAATTACCTAATCAGTGCCCTCGACTTCCAAACACCATGCCCACACTGCTCATCATGGTCTGCAGCAGTCCCTTCCCAAGAGCACTGCAAATCAAGACCAAGATTCCTCTCTAAGGTTAAATTAATGCAAAAACTCTCTGAGCTCATGTCAGTTGCAATGAATATGACAGTAGGCTGCAGAATAGTAACTAAAAATGCTAGGAAAATTCCAGGAAATATGCCAAAAATTAGTAAAGTATTTCATTATCACCTACAGCACACTGCACAAGGCGTATGTGTTTGTTTGTCCTAGAAATACTGCACTGCCATTACCTTCAAACACAACACAAATGGTCTCTGCCAAGAGCCTGTATCAATCATATTGCATAGATGGTACCTCCTGCAGTGCAGAAAGATACTTGCAAACTGGCATGCCTGATGTGTACTTTTAGCTACTTGGAGCATTTGTAGAAGACTTAAACCAGTTTGTTTTAACCATGGGGGTTTGCTTTTTGAAATCATTCCTTAAAGTGCCTTTCACAGCAGCATTTCAAGCTTTCTTTCTCATGACTAGCTTCAATTTCTAGTGTACTAGAATGCAAGGTCTTCCACATCGCAAGCCCTGAAGGAAAATAATAGAAAATAAAACAGCTGACCTTTTTACATCAGCTCCCAAGATGGCAGTATCTTTGGGTTTGTTTTTTCAGTTGGCATTCACCTTTCCTGGCAGACACTTTTGCCATCTTTAAAAACTTGAACTTGAACAAGCTGTCCTGCTTGTTCAAGACGGCTGAGCAGTCTCTGTTCTTTGAGATGAAATGAAGAATAGCAGTAGTCTTGCTTACCAGAGCATCACTATGACTCTGACATTAGAGAAACCACACGAATTTGCTGGGACTACACGGATTCAAGCTAATCCTTTCCCCAAGTAATTTCTCAGTGACGCTGTTGGGCACAGACAGTAAGGAAGGCTGGAGAGAGCAGTAGGGAGGGCATGGAGCTGGGGAGGCTCCTTCTCCTGCCTTGGTCATCTGTGCCAGCTTTTTACAGGAGAAGCAGTTAAGGTTTATGAAGTGAGCAAGGAGAGCTACAAAAAGCAACACATGACATGCTCTTCCAACCAACAATTTCAGTATTAGGCAATAAATGCATATTTCTGGAAACAGAACAAACCAGGTAAAATCTAGAAGAATCACTCTGCCAATAAATGGCCACACTTTAGCCCAGCCATTAACTCTGTGAAATAGTACAAAGAGAGAATGGGGTCTCCTTCTCTGGGAGTAAGGGGTACTCTTGAACTCTGCTCTATGGAACAGAGCCCACCTAAAGTTAATAATAACTTGCACAGTACTTTTCATAACTTTCATATGCTTTTCATAAAATGAAAACAAACCAGAACGGTTTTGCACATTTTAGTATAAAATAAAACTGTTCCATTCAGCCTCTTTATTCAAACAATGTGAAAAAACTTCCTCTTTGCAGGATTAGCCATCAGTCAATCGTGGCATAATCAGAGCACTAAAGAATGTACAGGAAAGAACCCTAAATGGTGGAAAGACTGGAAGATACCCCATCCCAATAAAGATAATCCTTGCAATTTACTCTGCAGTTTAAACCTCATTCAGGACTTGGAAAAGCACCAACCGCTGAAAAGCTGTAAAACTGTCTTTGAACATAGGTTGAAAAAATCTTTCAGAAGATTGACAAAGTTTCAGGAGTAAGAATCAAAGAGTGGGAGGGAAACTGGCAGGCAGGTGAGACACAAAGTAACTGCAAGAGACAGAAGAAAAGGATGGCCCAGGCAGTAAGACATCAGGAGCCAGCCAGAGTGGGGTACAGGAAAAGCACTTCAAATGTCTGAGCTTTTCACACTGAAGAAGGAGCACTACAGGCACTCTTTTCAATCTAAGAGCAAGCCTGGCACACTCATAAGGTGGCAGATAGGCCACAGTGTAAATAAAAGCCTAATAGAGGAACAATGTGTTTGCTGGTTGTGAGGGTATGGAAAATTACATATGAGCAATGTGGACTGGAATAGCCATGCATGAAAACTACTGCAGCAATTGTTCAGAGTTTAAGCTTGCAGGAAAACATCCTAGTCTGGAGCCTGTTCCCGAGAGGAGAGGTAACATCCAAGCTGTGGTGTCTAAAGTGTTGTTCCTCAATTCACAGAAGGCATAATCCATCATCCCTCCATTAACTTCAATACAAACAATGCTTCTTTTTGCTACCTGAGAAGCCTGGTGCAGAACCTCCCATGAGCACAGGAGTAAAGGTGGCAGGCTTGAGAGCATTTCATTCTAATATGGGGACAAAACCATCCAGATTTAGGATGACACGTAAAGAACTTTAACCTTCAAAAACTGCAGATATTTTTCCTCCACTCTCACGCTAAAGGCTGTATCAAAGCTGGAAAAAAGTGCCACTTAGATATCGCTGATTGTTACTAAACATTTTCAGAGACAGCAAATGCAAATGGAATATTTTTCTTCAAAGGCAACACAATGACTTTTAATGGCAGTTAAGTACTTGACTGCAGTTTTCACTCTTAAAACTTCCTCGCTTAGAAAGGAAAAGCATAAGAAGTTAAGATGCACATCAGAAAGAACACTTTTCATTTACTTTCTTTGATTGTCCTTCGAGAGTCGGTAATTATTTTAGACTGCATTATCACTGAATTAGAAGTATAACTGAACTGGCAAACCTGATCAGGCACTCAACTGAGTTTATAGTATTAAGAAGTGTAACACATTAGAGTAGGAATGTATTCCCCTTTGTTCTATAAAAGGGATCTTACAATGATTATACTTTCCCCTTATTTCTTTTAAATGTTTGCATACATGTCATAATAAAAAGTAAAATAAATGCAAACAGTGTTCTGGGCTTTCATTTACCATTCTTTTATTTCCCTGGGGCCTGGAAAGGAAGCTCAAACAACCACAAACTTCTAAGATATCAGTTGAGAGGCCTTGAAATTACAACACTGCAGTTACAGCTATATGGCTTTTGTAAAAAAATCAAAGGCTTTAGTATATTGATTTACTAAAATAAGATTCTTTTTCTGCAAATAGGCTTTTGAGTCAGTCATAACAAACACAAACATAAATGCCATCTAATTTGTTAGAGCCAAGAAGTTTTTAAATGTTATAGTGTTTGCTGTTTCTTCTCCACTGAATATACAAGCTGAAGTTCCACCTATGAGCTTGACAGAGTTCATGCAAATAACCACTCCTGTCACAGGAATAACGGCAATTACACCTATAAATCACATCAGAATGTGAAATGCTTTTACACTCAAACTTGGGATAATCTGTAATCAAGAAATCCAAGCTGAGCTATATTCCTGTTTCTGAGTTCCTTCATCTTTCAGCCAGAAGAACACTTCCATACATGTTCTCTACATCCATCAGCATGCAAGTGTATTGTCACTGTGTGGAAAATGCCTCTGCCATATAAGAATTCTGAATACCCTAAAATTCCAGATAGTACTGCTGCAGGCAACATAACAACAGGACAAAGATAAATGCACACATGGTTAAACATGTAGAAATTATGCTTAACTTTCTCTCAGTTCCACAGTCTATGACATGCTGATGATACCATTAAATAAGATCATGTGTCAGTGCTAATCATGTTGCTGATACATGGGATGGGGATAGCCTACTGGACCGTAATGTGCCCACCCCCTGGCATGCATGCACAAGAAATGACAGGGAGGAATGTAAAACAGCATTCTTTAGGGCTATGTATCTTCTGTGCACAGACCACTACCACCACCACAGGAATCATGTTCAAGATGCCAAATAGGGTTTGATTTAGTGAGAGCAACACTTTGCAATTGCAGAATTAAGTAGGTACAACATCTCCAGTTCAGTAGGTGCCAGATTATCACTTTAATTAATCAAAACAAAACCAGCTGTGATACAAATCTATATGTGTGCGCTCGCACTTGTAATTCTTGCATCATACCCAAAAATGCTAAGAAAAAGCAAAGAGCTTTTTTTTGCATGATGCAACAGACTCCTCTCACCTCCCTTTTTAAAAGGGATCCAGTGATAGATGCCACCGACACACAAGAAAGGAAATGTGCTTTTAATTGTGTCAGGATTGATGTTAGAAGACAGCGTACAAAGTCCCCAAGGATGCTGAGGGTTACTGACGGGTGGGTGCACCAAGACTGCTATAGACTTTGCTTCATCCCTCAACCAGAGATAATCTAAGACTGCTACAGGTAGTACTAAATGTCTTCAGAACATATGACTCTCGCTTACTTCTCCACCTGTGAATGCCACAGGCACACTGGTGGCAATGTCAAGTTTAGACTTGCTGCATTCCCAGCAGTGGGAATAGCACTACTCTAATCCTAAATGGATGACATAAGAAAAGAGAAGAAGTGGAAAAGTTCTCAAAGGTTTCTATCAAAGGTAAACAACTGCCATTTGGGTGTGCCAGCAGCTAGATCCTGTGGTATCGCAGAGCAGCATGCTCCAGGCAAAGTAGACAGTGGCTGAACAGTATCCCCGACTAGTTTTGCTATTGGAGCCAGTGCTCCAAGCTAACCCTTGGAAAGCAAGATACAGTGCATTTCCTTCAAGAAACTGTTGCCAACTTTGTATTCTAGGGAAAAAGGTGACTGACCCCAAAAATGTATTGAAAAGTGTATTTTCCAGTTCCTGTCTTGTTTGTTTAGGGTTTTTTGCTTTTTCATTTTCGTGGCTGTATGTGCTCCTCAAGATGCAACAGTATTTAGGGATTGGGGGGGTGTTACTGTATAGCAAAAGCTATCACAACTTCCCAATTATACCCAGGAAATCATGATAGACCTATTATTTCAATATTTTTAATAAATGTTTATGGAACACTCTGGTCTTTGACAAGCATGGGGCTAAAAATGGGTTTGATCCTGAGTACAGAAAAAGGGAGGACTGAACTGAAATCTCCCTCAGACACAGCAAAAGATACGATGATGCAAAGCAAAAGGAAGAGCAGAGTTTATTAGTCTGCGGAACTATGAAAAGGGACAACCAATGGCGATACAGCAAATGGGAATACTCCACAGCAGTCAGACCTCAAAGCTGGATGGATAATGACATCAATATGAGAAGATGGGCCAGTCTAAACAAAGTAAGGAGGAGTTTCTCACGAAGATCCCTCTCAGCTTACTGAAAGAGTTGTGAAGTTTTAAAAGGTCCTGATATAATCTGTTTTCTACTGCAGACAGATTATGTCTTTCAGGGAGAACCTTGTCTACCATGCAGATGGCCTCCTTTCCGTAACTGAGACATTACATAAGGCAGGCACTCCAGTAAAAAGGATTACATAAAATGTATGAAAAGCATTATGAAGTCACAAGCAAGTAAATGCCACCTTTCCAGGAGGCTTTCTTACATTTTTGTCTCATTAATGTGAAGACAGCCATGGTTTCATAGTGCACAGATCCACACCATAACTGTTCGCTGTGAGTAAGCACCAAAAGCCTCCTATTTGGCCATTTGGATTTGGGAAAAGACAACATATCTCTGGTTCACAGCTATAATCTAAATGCTGCAGAACTTTTCCATTTTATAACAAAGAGGTGTCTGGGCAAACTTGTAGATGTTTGCTTCTAAGAACAAATAATGTTCTTGGGCTGAAAAAGATCCCAAGCTAGGTATATAACATCTTGTTCATACAATCCTGCAACATTCTTAGCCCCATCAATATGGCATTACTTACCTCAGTTCTTCCTTTCCTATTATTTAATTTTCAGCAAAGTGAATTATTTCAATCTGACAGTGGCCATATCTGTGTTTATTCTGATTCCTCAAAAATATGTGTTGGAAATATCTGTCCTAAATTCCAAAGATTTAAGAAAGCAGAACAAATTTACCACTCACACTGCATTCAGAATGACAGAATCAAAAGCTACCTGTGCTTTTTTTATAATGATGGGACACTAAACTTAAAAAGTATTATGGCTGATTTGCACTTTCTAAATTAGAGGGACCTGTGAGAGGTTTCCTCCGTAGTGCAGAGACAGGATTTCAGCCACCAGAGGGAGTCAATTAAAATTAGAAAGAGCAGGAAAAGTACCGAGAAGGAAAGGTATCAGTCACAAACACTGTAGTTTATATCCAAATGCACGTGAATTTGAAACACTATGAAAACAAAGCTAATTTGGGATTCTGCTCACTGAGATAGGAATCACCTTTTCTGCTTTAAGTGTTCATTAACAAATTCTTATTGACACACATTTCTGTATGATTTCAGATAGGTAAAATTATTTTTTAATTAAAAATTAATGAGTTGCAAAGCAAAGATGATAAATGCCTGTCCAGCTTACTGCTCTTTATTTCAGATCAAGTCACTACTGTACTCATAAGTCTGTTTTAGACTGTAAATACAGCAGGTTTTCTTCAGTCTACTTAATGATTTAGTCACCTGAATCAACAAGTAGAGACAGGGACTTATGAGTATAGGAAAGAAAATAACATTACTACTCACTCTGCCAAACACTGTCTTCATAATTTTTCACCCCTGGAAAAGCAAACTGTAGCAATTATTAAGATGATTGCAGCATTCACATTCCATTAGCTGGAGACATTTCCCTTAATTATTATTCTAAATAAATATTGAAACATTATTCTGCATTCTGTAATACTCCAGAAAATAATGACATTAAATGTCTCCATAAATTAATCTATTACAACAAAAGAAACAACAGCCATTGAAAAATTCTACAGACTTCTGATGCCACTTAACGGGACATCTAAAATTTATTACCCATTTTTGGTCCACTTCTTACTAGTGGGTTGTTTGCTTCTCTCTTCATCTCCACTTATCTGACATGCAGAAAGACAGTTAATCCAGTAAGCATCTCTTCACTCTCAAATAAGAGATTCTTTCGGTATCAAGATTTTCCAGAAACTAAACTCCCTATTAATAAAGTCTAATAAAGTCAGTGGGAGCTCTTCTCAAATTTCAAACTGAGCGTGTATAAATCTGCCTATCAGTCCTGAAACATACACGCTACACTGACTGCTTGAATGTAGTCAAGAACTAGAAATTACTCTTCAAGAAAAAGTCCTCTGAGAATCTCAGCCTAATTGTTTAAATAAAACCTAATCATATTGAAACCCCCACCTCCCACTTAAGACATTAATTGTTCAGAGTAGCAGTTCCGTCCTGTCCAACCTGAAATGAACAAACCTTAGCACGTTGCAGTATCAAACCTTTAATCCTGTAGAATGAGCTTTAGGAGGCAACATGAAAGTAAGTGCTCAGTTTCTGAACTTTAAGCAGAACTTTTTTGGTTAATAAGATAACACTAACAAAAATGTAAGGAAGTATTGCATCTAAATTACTGCATAATAACTGAGAGAAGAAGGAAGTGCAACTAACTAACTTAAAGCTTGCAGTGGAAAGGCTGTCATAGTGATTCTAAGACAAAGCCCAGAGAGCTTGATACCATACAGCAGTCAGTAATATAGTCACTTTAACAAAAGACACATGGGAATCTAGCCTGGATCCTCCTCATTAATGCATTGCAGAAGACCGGACCCTGAGATTTTCAACAGATTACCTTAGCGGCAGCAGCAGCAGCATCATACCCTACCAGGTTCTTCTGTTAAATAGAATTTTTTTTCTCAGAAACTCAAAAATTCTTCCTGTCTGCAGCAATTTGACTAATTTTCAGTTTCCTCTTTTTTAGTCAGTATTTCAAAACCTACCAGGCAGTGGTTTTCAGTAGTTTTGGTTTATTGAAAGTATTATAATGAGGCATAATAAGAACACAATGTAAATAAATTCTGATGCATCCAGAGAGTACAACTTAGCCTTCTATGACTTTTTGTATTTATGCCATGCAGATTTATATTTCTTAGAGTTGTGCTGCTAAGAAATAGGAATTTGTTTTTACTAATTAGCTTATTTGCACTAATGTTTAGGGATGCTTCTGCTTAGATTTCTTCCCTTAATTAGGATCTGACAGTGAACACTTGAACCAAAATTTCTATAGTGTTATGGATTTCTTTGTAGCCAACCTTGGCCCAACAGTCTCTCTGCTGCCTGTAAAGTTTAATTAATTAAATGAATGCTGAGATGATAGTAATATCCCCATACAGCATCTTTCACAACTCGGGAATCCTGAAGTGACAAACTGACTAGTTCTTGGCTCAGAAAGAGCTCCCTTATGCATCCATGAAATCCCATTTCATTTCAAATCACACCTACATCTTCCAGAGGAAAAAGGAAAAATGAAATTGATAGTCCACACACATGCAGAACAGCCCTTCAGGTACTTACCTGAAATGTCTTTTGAATACAGTGAAAACTAATGGATCAACTTCCATGCCAGAGATGATACAAAAGTAGCATATGATACTTCTTAACAAATTGGAAGTAACCCATAATCACTCTCCACTAATCTCTTAATACATCGATTTCCAGAACTTCCCCCTGTTTTATTGAGCATGCTTCACTGTATGTTAGAGGACATTCTGATGAAGAGCTGGCTGCTTGTAAACTGGCGTGAAGTTTCTGAGATCTCACTATTAATTACAAGAAATCAGTGCCATGCTGTATTTATCACACACCTCTAAAAAAGGTATGGAAATAAATGCCGTGAAGGTGCATGGCTTGGAGTCACAAGGCTGAACACCTGTAGATCCTACACTCTTTGGAACAAGGACACCATGGATTCTTTGTTAGACAGCTTTGTAAGCTAGACAATTCTGCTTTGGCAAAGGGGTGGACACAGTGATCTCTTGAAGAACAATTTTCAACCAGAATTCATATCTGGCAACAGGACATTGATTCTGTGATATCCAGCTTTCGATTACTGTATGCCAGCCACAGGACATCATATACATAGCAGAGACACACTTCAATATCACAATAAATGAAAAATAAAATCAAACCAATAAACTGCCATTTAAACTATCAATAAAACCCATTAAACCAGCACCTTACAACTTTCTTCCAATGCTGTCCTTTCACAACCATTTGCAGACACACACAAAGTCTTTCCAGTCACTCAGAACTGAGTGAAAATCCTGCAGCAAAACTCCCACTTATTTGCTACTGACCAGTGTCCTAAGAAAGCACCAGTGTGCAAACCACACAAATGATCTTCACAATTGGGATTTTTCCCTGAACATTGGTTGCACACATGGAACCATTCCCCTGCACAGCAGGCAGGCAAGCTAGTGACCATTTCAATTATTTCTGGAGTCAGAGCAACATTAACCACATTCAGAGCTATCTTCTCAGTGCAGCAGTGTGGACCTACTGATGATCATCTTTCCCTCACACAAAAGAGGGAGACCTGATGGAAAAATACCCACTAAACTTTCCTGCTCTATTTAAAGCCCTCTGTTGAGACCTTATGGGACTTTGTGTTTGCCCCATGTATCTGTTGTTCAATTCCACCTGTTTCTGGATTCAACACACTGCTGCAGCAATGAGACTATCCTGATAATGCCAGGCTGGCTCAGACAACACTAGCTTTGATGCAGAGCCCACCCAGGCTTAAAACTCCAGTTGGCTTTTACAATTTTGATACCAAGCTGGGGGATAAACAGAAAGAGCTGCAACCTCCCATCTGCAGAAGCTGCCATCACAAATTTCTCCATGAGCTTTATTACAAAGAGAGATAAAAAGTAACTTACTTGTAAAGCAAACGCCATTCTGACCTGAGAATTGTCTTTCTTTTTAAATAAATGGTACTCAGTTCTATGAATTTGCACAATTCACTTCCTTCGCTCTTCCTTGACAATGTCTATTTAGAAGAGATCTATTTATTCCTCGGCACATTTCACAGTTCCTGTTTCTAAATGAGAATCACATTAACAAAGGGTAGACACAAACGCATCTCAAGAAAGCCAGACTGGTTTGTATAATGTGCGTACCATGCTGTTTCCAGAGCAGGGAAAACCCATCAAAACCTTCAAAGATGGGCATCAGCACAGTTAGACTTTCAAGACCTACTGTTCTACCATGAACTTGCCAAAAACAAGTAGAGAAAAAAGTAAGTAAGGTGTTTAAGTTAAAACGACAGCAAAAAGAGCAAGGGAACTGAGTAAAAAAAACCCAGCCCAAACACAACCATATGTAAGGAGATTATGTAATAAAATTCAGATTTGGGGTGTTTTAATGTTTTTGAACATATACTGTTTGTTTTGCTACCTTCCCATGCTCTTTATAAGCTCTTCACCATCATCTGCAGGTACTGCTCCTGGCTATGTAACATTTGCTGGTACCTCCTCCCACTGTGAAGGGTCATTGAACCAAGAGTATAGACTGTTATGGGCAAGCAGAGTTGCTTCCATCCCTTCCACAATAGGCTACAGCACTGCAAGGCACTGCCTGAACCAGTATGAACTTCTTGCAGTTCCAGTTCTCAGCTCAGCCTTGGGCATCAAGGAGTGACTACAGCCTCTTTGCACAGAAGTATCACTAAGATGCTACTGAGTGTCGCTGGGCAAAATGATTAATGCATTGCAATACCTGGTTCCCTAGCACAGTAACAGTTTTCACAACTTTTTGGAATCTGAAGCTTGCACTGCCATAAAAAATAGAATAAAAACACAAATCCATGAAGGTTTCCTTTCACAACAGTTTTTGTCTGCAACATAAACTCCACCGAGTCTGTGTGTCCCCCGAAGTAATGTACTCTAAAGTAATATTATTTGAAAAGTTTTCTTAAAAGTGAAATTTTTGAGATTGTCATATCTGTATTTTCATAAATCTACATCGAGTTTTCTATTGATGTTAGTTGCCATTTTTTAATTATTATGTTACTATTAAAACTTGCTACAAACGCATACCATCAGTCCAAAAGCTGCAGAGGCATATGGGTCTGGTATCACAAAGCAATCTTAAAAGGAAGTGCAACTAGGAAGAACCACCAACTTGATTTCAAATTTGCTTTTTAACTTTATACAAATGTAAAGAAAGCTGGATTAAAAACCAGACACTGCTAGGATACGTCAAGAGCTGCAAAACAAACTATGTGATTATATGAGAATAAAGTACTTCTTCTTGTCATGTTCTACTTAATGGTTAGTATGGAAACTAGGGGAAAATGGCTCAACTATAACCATTAGTACTGAGAAGTGCTTAAAGCTACACCTCAGGCAGCTAAGCTGTGTCATGCTGTGCACAAGCTGCACATGTCCCAGCAGCTCTTACAACCCTCCCAAGCAGGGTGCAGACTGTAACAGATCTGCTGTAGTAACTGTTTTCCCAAATAAAAGGAGAAGCTCTCTGGTCCTATTCTGTGACAGGTGAGACAATGGCTGAAGTCACTCTGAGCGTGTGGCTTGAACCTTGGTGACAGTCACATGAGTCACAGTGGTAGCCTCAATTGACTTGATAAACCAATAGGCATTATCAGAGTCACTAGGAAGTGAGTGCGAGTGTTGGACCTGTATAAGCAGTGAGCACAAGGAATTACTTCTTCGGGGATGAATACAAATCCTACTCCCCACACTTAGCTAGTAAAACATAATCCTGTATTTAACACAATTAAGCCCATTAACACCATATGAACACTATTTTTAAACTTGCCAAGTTAGATAGCCTACTGCCTTGGGAACAGCCTTCATTCAGCAAAGATAAAACCGTTCTTACAGCACAGAAGCACCACTTGAGATCAAAAAATAGCCCATGATAACTGATATAGACAACTCCCACTTGCAACTTCCTCAGCCAGGCAGCCACAGGGCTGCTAAGCTGCTTTGCTGAAGCTGGCTGCACTGGGGTTGTGTAATAGAGACAACAGTGTGAGAAGGGGGCTGCACTGCTAGACAAACCTCTGCCACCCCACTGACACACCAGTTTCTCTCTAGTTGGATGAACAGGTATAGTCCAGAACAGGAACAGCTGGTAAGGCCAAAGCAGCAAAAGCAGTTTTCTTTGGTCTTTCTTAGATTCTGGCTGGGGTCCTCTTCCAGTACTTCCTGCTCACAGCTGGCTTTACAGCATCAGTTTGCACAGTAAAACAAGGAAATAATTGAAAGCATTTCAGTTATTTTATTATGCTTCATTATTTGTGCAAATATTCATAGTAGAAGTGATCTAGAGAAGAAGTATTAGAACTTCCCAGAATTTATTAAGACAAAGAAATGGCAAAGCTGCTGTAAGGCTGACAACTCGAACAAACCACTGCATTGGGTAGACTTCAAATTTTGAGTAGACTGCACTAAAAAAAAATCCATCCACATTTACCAACTGTTTAATCTATACTGATGTGCCAATTGCCAGTATCCTTCTGATGTGATAGTTACACATCTCAAAGGACAATGAGGTTTAAGTCTCTCTTCAGCCTAAAGATGTCAATAAGGATCACAAGTAAATACCCATTGCTTTCACTTGAAATTCATACAGATTTTTCTTACTGAAGTAAGATCTTTTGGTCAACTTCAGCTGACTGTTAACCGTTATCACTGTACTCACCAGTACAACATTTCTCTTCACCCAATAGCTGTTTCATGCTATTTTGCTGATCTATGTGAGAAGCACATTTTCATATAGCAGATCATTTCATTGCAGAGAAAAACTTAAAATGGGTGAAAAGGCGCTGAAGGAAGTCATGCGTTTAACCCCAACTCATGTATTAATGTTGTTCAAACAGACGTACAAAGATTTGTAGTGTTTTTATACTATTTACAGAGGCAAAAGACCTTTGAAAGAAAATCTGTGCCTTTCATATTAATTCTTTACCTGCTCCATTTGACCCATGTTCTCAGCAGTCCTGCTTACAGCTGGTCTGACAGTGCTTTCTAGGCTATGATAGTCCCCTAAAAGTCACATCCCTCAGTATGCTTAAAAAGAGGTGCCTGATATATACCACATCACTAAGCTGGAGCCTCTTTTCTGCTGTCCCTCTCTCTGTGAGGACAAAGTAGAGCAATAGCAGTGACAAATCTATTTTATAGATTCACACACTTATTCTTATCTGGGTATATATACTTGCACATATACACACTGAAAAGTGATTGATTACACCAGAATTTTCCCTGCTGCTACATGTTCATATTTGGATTGATAATTAAGAATTTGCAGTCTCTGGAAACAATCTTACAGAATGCCTGTCTAGGTTTTGAATGCACCTTTCAATTACCAGTTTAATCTATTAATGTGATTCCCCAGCAGTTTTTGTGACTATTGCATAACCCTTTAACCAAGAAATGCTACAAGGCAGGGTATATATATTCAAGTATTTTCTAACTCCAGTTTTCCTTCTGGAAAGCACCATATGGATTGCTTTTGAGATCCTATTAATCGATTCCTCAATGAATTAAACTACTGTGGTTTCTTGTTTGCTATACAAACAGCTGGGTTTTACTAACTTCAGTGTAGTTTGTGCGCAACTTAATATTAAGAAACT
Organism: Upupa epops; assembly: GCA_013397515.1. NCBI lineage: Eukaryota > Metazoa > Chordata > Aves > Bucerotiformes > Upupidae > Upupa > Upupa epops. Next base: position 72,816 of record VZRI01008070.1, on the reverse strand, counting down.
CTTCTAAAGCTTTAGAAATGGTCTGTAATCTGAACACCCTGCCACATGGCATGGTTAATTTATAAGCATCTGTAGACAGTATTTCCCCCCCACATTTAAGTTTGCAGTTTTGATTGCAAACTACAGATAAGACCAGACAGCTCTACAATGAAAGCAAAGGTACAGAGCAGGGATCACTTCTCAGACAGGTATGAAAAAGATTGTAGAATCTACGTACAATTCAGAGGACAACAGCTATTCATGGATAAATGATGAGAGAGATGATTTCTTCCTTTGAGTAGTAAATTTGCACAACAAACAGCTGTATCACTCTTTATTTTAAAACTATACCACAAAATGGGGAGAGGCGCACGGCTGTCAGCCACATCTCTGTTACTGAGCATTTCAGAGGTGTTTCTATAAATAAATGTTGGACATAAGCAGCTATAAAGACAAAGATTTAAAAATAGGTCATAGGCATTAGGAGCAGATTATACTGTACAGGTGGAAATCAATGATTTCTGGCACAAGTACAGATTACATCTGTGTTCAACATGTGGGAAGTCTCCACCAGTACTAATCAGCTGTCACCAATGCTGAGTTCATGTTGTTGCAGAGGACAGCATGAATCTTTGAAAGAACTCTACTGCCTTTGGTAAGATATTTCTGCATTTCAAAGAAATATTCAGGAAACAGAAACACTTTTATTGTGGGTTGTGTGAGTAGTCCTGTGATGTGTGCCTATGATAAAATAAGATTGCTTATTTCTGGTCACTGCTGGTACTGGGTGAGAGACTACAGGGAACTACACAAAACAGACACATTTGCCATTCCTAGAAAACAGTCACAGTTTGGGCAATGCAGGTATACAATACCTCCATGGCTTGTTTCTTCAGGGAAACCTTGTAATGAATGGGGAAGAGTACTCATGGTAGGGTGCTATAGCTGCACAGCTTTTCCTCATCTATCTGGAGTGGGATGGGTACCAGATAGGTTTTGGCCACCACAGCTTTCCAAGGCGGCACAAAAGAAGAACTGTCTTGACTGTCTGCCTCCTCTCATTTTTTTGGAAACACGATTCTCGTGTCCTTGTCCTTCCAGTTCTCTTTAAGTGAAATATAAAAAACAAACCAAGGCCCCAAGTTTGTTGTCACATACTTGTCACACTTCTTAACAGGGGACACGTCAATAAAATCTCGCCATCTTATGACCCTTGACATATTTACTATAGCAGAAAGTATGACACGTATCAAATCCTTGGTTCTCTCAATCGCATCGTTTCAAAATGGCTGCATTTCCTTTTCAGATAGCAACCTACTCCTCATTCCTCGTCCTTTTACTCTCTGTCCTGCCCGTAAGGCAGAAAGAAAGAGTGAAGAGCGGAAAACCTGTCCAAATAGCATTTGCCGTTGCCATATATCCGGTACCTTATCCCTAGACAGAAATACAGAGGGGAAAAAGAAACCCAAGTTAGGACTCAAAGCATAAAATAATTCCCCTCTGCTTTTGTCAGGAATAGAGACTCCATGTAGAACACAACAAAATTAATGTTTTATAGGAAACTGAATCTCACACAGATATTTAATTTACAGCCCAAACTATAAATTAACAACTAAAATCAGTTCACTATTGATTACTGTCATTAAAGATTCATATGTATTCACAGAAAGGTCCCCATTAGGACACACCCCTTAAAGGAGTAAAGATTGCCCATGTGGTTTTGTCACTGTCCGGGATGCCACAGCCATGCTCTTCATCAGGAACGCAGACACCATTAATATTATCTCGCATCAATTGCCAGTTAAAATCCATTGCAAAGGCAGTCTATTGCTTCAAAAATATTTGCTCGTTCATGCAGAATCCAGCTGATGTGGAGCTCAAAGTTCTCCTCCTCAACAGAATTCTTAGACATCTCTAGCACTTCTGTTTACTTAACAGACTGGCTTCTTTGGCTTTTGCTTCTGAGTACTCAAATCAGCCATTTGTCCCAATTTTTTACTTCATAAGAAGAGGTCTACAGCACTTAAAAGAAAATGTTAATCAACTGTGTACATGTATATTTAAATTGAGTTTTAAATTAGATTTTAAATTGGCACTACATTCAAGTAGACAAGAGTAGGAAAAAGTAGTTTTACCATGGTTAGACTACATCAAACACTGAATCACAAACACTTGTTATTTTTCCAAAGAGGTTTTTCCTCTCATCTGTTCTCCAGCTCCTCACCACATTCCCTGCACTCAGCTTCCACTTCTCTGTTCCAAGACAGCAACACAAGCTCAGTGTTCCAGCTTATCCTGTCAGGTTTTCCTCTTTTCTGCCCAGGGAAAGTAGGAAGACTAACTGAGCACAGAATGACAGATGTCTTTTTGGTACTTGGATCCAGGTTCAAATTTAGCCCACGGCAGCCAAGAACTGAAGCAGCTGAGCTCTGAAATGAAGTGCACCCACTGCAGATGAAATCTTTAGGTTGCCTATAGTTCTACAACTTTTAACACAGAGAAACTGTGGTTTTACCAAAGGCTTTAAATTGGCCAAAAAAATAAGCCAATAACATGGATTTTTCGACTACTTTCCCCTGCCATGACAAATTCCAACATTTTTGTTCCTGAGTATGCACACACCACATGCTCTTAAAGATCAGTGGAAATTCTAACGTGAGCAGCAAAGCCAGCAAGATGATGGCACAAGACCTGCTGCATGTGCCTTGTTGGAAGATTAATAGCCCTACAGTTGAGTAGCTGCAGAGCCATTCAGCCTTAGGGATCCAACATCCATGAGACTACCCACTGCCAATGATCAAGTCGGCCTGATGTTAGACTTTGTGTGGCTTTTCTTTGATTTTGTTACCTATATCTGAAATTTATCAAAAACGCAAGAAGATTCATCACCTTTGAATAGCCGTTCATCCTCTAATGCTTCAGATGAAAAGTGCTGTGCGGTACAGTCAAAGGAGTACAGGTCAGACATCTGTGAATACTGAATTTTGAGATTTCAGGTGAAATGCTGAGCATGTGAAGTAAATATAAAATCTCACGTGTACTTCCACAAATGATGATTTTCACACACATTTACAAGAACTCAATTATTTGCTAGATTTGTACTGTTATCCCTGGTCCCCCTCTTCTTACTGAAATCAACTACAAACTTTTCCTTAACTTCTCCTTTTAGCAGTCAAATGAAGGTGCAATTTTAAAATTCAGGATGAAGGGTTATTTGCTCCAGAGCAGAGTTCCATGAGCTACGAGTCATTACTTCATACAATTACAAGTCTTAATATCTCCAATGCAACTACATGGACCAAAGCAGAATGCAAAGTCGAGTTCACCTCTTTTTATTTTTTAATAAATGCTCTTATGCTTGTCAGTGTTTCGTACTACTCCTGAATGTTGGCAGTGAGCTACTGTAAAGGATCCTTTGACTTTGATACTACGAAATACAGTACAAGAACTTAGAAGGCTAAGAATAATTGAGTGGTGAATACAATTCAGATGCCACAGAGACCTCATTTTGGCAAGTTCAGAAATATTTTGGTAGTCACAAAACTCTCCCTTCACCAAATGCTGTGGAAGCCTTTTACTGAGGAAAATTAATTGTGTAGTAGGGTGACGTGAGAACACCAAGAAGTGTATTGGAGGGTTCAGAATGAGGTAATGTTATATGAAGATTGATGTGCTTAATTTAGATGAAAATCTGAATTTGCATGATTCCTGAAAGTTTCTGGAAATATACATTAATTTATTCCTTTGTGCAATGACTTAATGCATTAACTTATTGCTTTCTGTTCTAACACAAATATTAACTCAAAGTTAATTGATTTCATTGGGCAACATGACTGAAGCAATGCTGCTCTCAAGAAACACAGAATCTGTATGGATAGAACAGCTGATACATGCTACTAACCTATAAGATCTCATATGCAATCGTGTTTCTAGGACTAAAATATTTGTCAACACATGTTGACTTTTTTGTTCTATTTTTCTCTCATTTTTTTCTAGTGAGAATTTAGCTGCCGTGCCCCTTTGGAAATAGCCTCTATCAAATGAAATGTGGAGGTTTGCAGCAGAAAGTCTTTTCATTGCCAGATGCTGGTAGTCAGTGGGTATGGGTAGAAAGTTATCTAATAAAAAACTTAATAGCTTTGCTCTTCAAGCAAGTAAAATCCACTAAACAACACTGGTTTTGTTCAAATTTGTATCTTCTGTGGAAAAAAATCTATGCGGGAAAGTTTCCCTGCCAAGGAGACACACTATGACAGCCTCACTTCGAGACACCATGGCTTGGAATACACTCCCAAAATTTGTCCTAAGCAGAAGTATTTTAAATGTAGTCACATTTACCTCTAAGAGAAATTCTGTGTAGTTCAATCTTGGCTTATTCTTCCGGGAGTGAAACCTTATATTACTCAGTTACTGAATACACAGAAAATTTACTGTGTATTTGTCCCGTGTCTGAACTAATGACATCAGTGAGTATCTAGTTGCCTAGAGCCAAATGACAGGGCAGCGCCACTAACTGAAATGGAAACCTTGCCAATCTGTGCCACTGTTAACGTTTCACTAGATAAAGCCAAACAAACTGCAATCCACTGTCCCTCCGCTTTCTGGCACTATTAAAGAGATTGTGAAACCACTAGTGCTGATATGTAATTTTCTAACAATACGAAACTAATTCACAACTGGAGTGCTACAGTACTCTTTTTCACTCTGACAATATGCCAGCCTTTCCTCTGCTTTCAGAAACAAAAGTTCTTGTTTCTTAGAACAGTAGCAATGAGAAAGAATCTCTGTGCATGTCTTCCATATCTACATTTACCACCGGTAAATGCCATCAAACCAAGAAAAAGAATACTTCTGCCATGTTCTTAAGAAAGCTAGATGACAAAGTATACCTGCTACTCAATTCATTTTCCTTTGTCTTTTATTGAGGGCTCCATAGTTACTCACTCCATCATTACATTAAAGTTTGAAAACTAATGCTAGCTGAGAGCGCTAAGGAACGTGATATTTCCCACACACTCTGCCAACCTCCCTGTATAGAAGACCATCTGAGTCAGTCAGCAGAAGGTAAATTGTAAATTAATAACCATGCTCATTCAATTCTCGTAAGTTATTTTTATGTCAAATTATTCTATGAAAATAATTTTATGTGCCAACCACAGGTGCCAGATTTTTGGCCAAGGACGATGGAAAGTCATTCTAGAGAGATCAATAACAAGGTCAATGTAATTTAATTGGCATCAACAACCGGGTTAAATCCAACCTGGTGCTCTAGAGGCAAGTTTCTCAAGATTGTTACCAATCCCTTGAGCTAACCATGTGTTTCTCTCAAATGAATTTGCTAATTTTGCCTGAAACTCACCTGCATCGGTTTCTTACACTATTTTCAGAAGATTGCTTTATGTTCTGAGCAATCGCTTCGACAAAAATTCCTCTTGGATGTCTTACTGACTAGACAGCACATCTGTAAAAACCCAATCCAAGTCTTTACATCAGCTATGATCTTAATCTGCTGACTGGCAGGGATCCCATTGCTTTCCTTTGAGAGTGCTATATGCAGGGTACCTGTTAAGTTCTATTTAGCCTCTTTTCTTTTAAGCTATGTAGGCAGCTCATATCCTTTGTACTACAAATAGAACAGAAACAGTTAATTGAAGGCATCCCTGCTGCTGAATTTAGCGTGCTAGTCTGGTAGTCTGAAACTTCAGAAGAATTTCCCAAAACACAAAATGAAAGACCACTTTAATTTCCTCTGACCCCATTACAGACCAAAGCTTTTCGATATAAAGGATTTTTTTTAATATGATAAGAAGAAGCAGTTTTACTCTTCCAGCAATTTGCTTCTAGCACTGATATCAAGCAGAAGCTGCCTGTCTTATTGGTGTACAAACACCATCATTCAGTAAGATTCCTATCAGGATACAAAAAACTAGTAGGAAAAAGCCTGAGTCCCCAAAGTGAGACTTAGAGCTCATTCCCAGCAACACAGAGAAAATATATCAGAATTTGGGGAAGGATATTTAATCACTCAAGAAAGACCTTAGATGCCCAATACCATGTCTTAGTAGTCGTTGGCCTTCCAAATACACTTGAGAATCGTGAGTTCCTTCTTGCACAAGTTCCTAAATAATTTTGAATTGTGGATCTTAAGTAATGCAGACTTTTAAGTGCTTTTACCTTCAGAAGATCACATCCAAAGGAGGAATTCCTGGAACCTTCCATTTCCAAAGGACTGTTAAAAGGTACACGTTGAGTTCTGAGCCTTCTCAGATTACAATGGAAAGACTCGAGCACAACCCCAATTCCAAAATTGGAAAACTGTCAGTGATTTCTCTGCTACTGCTTTGTTTATGTGTAGTCAGCATTAACTAAATGGACTTGCACAATCATACAGAGTTCATTCTTTCCTATGGAAACAGGCGTTAGTGCAAGAGAACTTGCTAGTGTACGCAACAGACAGAACAATTTTTAAACCTGCAGAAGTAGAAAAAAATTACCTTATGAAGCTTGATACTAATTTCTTGAAAAGCACACGTTAATACTAGTTTAAAGTACTTCAATATGGGTTTAAGTAGTAGGGCATTCAGTAGCCTGGGATTCTGATAACTCTGTTTCCATTTTAAACTCTACCCTATTTAGACTTTCCAATGCTGTAATGTTTTGATCTTAAATAAGACTGAGTTTGGAGGTCTTGACCCCATTTTCTCAATTGCTTTTCCTAATTTAACAGAAAAGGTTTTGAGGTTGGGACTGGAAGTACCTAGCTGTTTTATGATTCTGGATTATTTTCTTTTGCTCCTATAGTTTAATATGGTTGTGTTTCTGGAATTTTTTCTTTCCAGACCATTAAATGGTAAATTGATTTTGTGGTTTGCAAGACCTGGGAGACAGGATGGGACAAATTATAAATGAACAAGTTGTTTCATTTATAAATACGCTTTCCCTGAACGACCATTAATTACTTCCCACATAAATTTCCTACTCATATACACAACATCTGCAGGAGAGTCTTAGCAAAGCTGATGGATCTGAGGTGATTTATTGAATTATTGAATTATTGATTTTCCAATCAAGTAGGGTTGTAGGAATTTTTGAGAAGAGGGGAAAACCAACCACCTACATCACATGAGAAGGAAATGGCAGTAAAGCAATCCCCATATAATACATGCTGTTCCTGTTGACATCATACAAAGTTGGGTCCCACTTTTAGGACTTCCAAAAAGATGTGTCTCTAGTTAGCCATCTCACTCTACCTGTCAATGTGCTGAGGAGAGGGCTCTTAATTAGAGGCTCTAGGCAAAGCTCTTGATGTCTGAATGTGTTTCTCTGAGTTCTTTCTGTACAGGTAACCAGATACGAGTAGACAAATAACACCTTGAATGTAAGCTGTGGGGGTTTGTTGCCTGTTGCCCTTCAGCACCACACTGCTTAGGTGTCTCAGGTTCAGGGAAGCTGGCCATGGAAACCCACCAAAGCAAAGCTTACCGAGACACTTGAGAGGATTCCCAACTGTGCTTTGACACTGGGATGAAATGGGGGTGTGTATGTTGTCTTTTAATGAAGGCTGAATATTAGTCAGATTTTTGTATGTTGTTCAACACTACAGATAATGTTGATAAAACAGGATGACTACTGCACTAAAACGACATTTATAGAAAAATTAGCGCAGATGGGGTGAAATTATAAATATGTTGCCTGGACATCTGTGTCATTTATACAGAAGAACCTAAAATGAGTCATAATTATCCACATTTAGTGGAGCAAATGAGGAAAGCTTATTCACTGTGTAAATAATACAGTATGCCTTTGGCCCCCCGCCAGCCATACTATATAGGCATGGAAGTGGCACAGGCTTTCTCCCAGGATGAATCTATAAGAATAGAATCAAGTGACCTGCTCATTGGCTTGTTTCACCCTATTACATACACTCAATTTGTTGTATGACCAAGCCTTTAAAAATCACTAGTAATTTAAAAGAATTACCAAAAACACAGCACTCAAAAGGAAATCTCAGAAAAGACATGAAGGACCTTTAATATCACTAACTAACCTAAACTGTCTTAACTTCCCATGACACATTAGTTTTCAGTTCACTACTGGCACACTCCAATCTGCATTTTTTGTGAGGATGGCCATGATTTCTTGTAGAGTTATTTCCTGAAGTGTTTGCTGCTGCTGTAAAGCTACATAACATTCAGAAGATGACATAAAATGGACTATGACTTTTAAACTACCTATCATGTACTGGCTTTAAATACACTTAAGTCACCAGCCTTTTACTTATCTATTAGGGTGATGTGTCCTTCAAGCATAGTTGTTTCTTTCAGAAACAGTAGTAAGAAAAATGAGAAGTAGAGCCCATTTCAAACATAGCTCTCTCTTCCCCCCAACAGAGCAGTTTTCCTATGGGTTCTGTGCAGCATCCATTACATTTAAAATGGCTCGCTCTCCTCTAATTGGATTCCAGATGAGTATTTTTGCCCAAAACAAAGGTTTTCTGTGTTCTTAAAATAATTAGGCCTGATTGCAAATAAAATTATCCGATTTCAAAGGCTTGTTTCCCTCTCTGAAATGCCAGTTAGAGACAGACTATAGATGACTAAGCCTTGTGTCATCCTGTGGCTTTATTAGGAGTATGTTCTAAGTCCTTCACTTTCTCTGTAATCAGAACTATAATTTCTTCAGGTTATTTTAAGACCAAGCTACAGCTAAAGCAGGAAACTCAATTTTATTCTGAGCTCCAGACATGTCGACACAGCAGAGCAGGGCTCCAGTTTTATAGGCTATCTTCTTACATAAAGCCTAACACCGGTATTAAATTCAGGCTCCCCGTGAGATGCACCATGCTTACTACTATAAGATAGTTCCCTATTCATGGAATGAAGAGTGGCACACATGTTTGTTTTGATTATCTGTTTATAAGATACCCTTGCAGAAATAATAAAGGCTCAGTACTGGCACTCCTCCTCTCTCTCATTCATTTTCAAATGAATCAAAAAACCAAATCTGTATTCCAAATGAAAAAGAAAGAGCAGAGATATGGCCTCAAATATCCAATGTAAGCTCAGAGCACATATTTTCATTTACATCTTCATCCTTGTTAGTGGCATTTGTTTCAGTAAAATCCCAGTAAATTATAGAATTAATTCTATGGGGGCAGACTATTTGCTCTTACTTCTGCTAAGACACTAAATCATGATGTAAGCTGTTATACAGATAGTATAAAGAAAGCACAATCAACCTTCACAAATATCTACCTTTAAAATGTAAGAATTGCCTTGAGAAGACATACATTGAATTTCAGAAAACAAACGTGTGATGAAATGTAAAAGCAAATTAGCAGCGACAATTCAGCCATGAGGTTTTCTAGAGGCTGTAGAGAAAATAGAATATGGTTAGTACTCCACTACTTTTCAGCAGCCTAAAGTAGACCTCACGGCTAAAATGTCATCCCACATTTGACTTTCTATTGCCAAGATGTAATACTTGGTTAACTGGTTTTTTGCCAGTTTACTGTTTGTAACTCTACAGAGTATCTTTCCTGCTTTTCTATAATGTCTTATTATCCTCCTCAAAAGTGCCTGAGGTTGCTCACAGTAACCAGTTATCTCCATCTACCTCACATTACTTTCTGCACTGCTGCTTTCTCTCCACTCCCTCTTTCTCAATTATCCCCACCAATGAAACCTGTATCACAATTCTTTTTAACTTTGTACTTTTAACATCGTTCATGCTCCCTTTCCATTCTGTACCATGCACCATGAAGTATACAAAAGCAAACTAATGCTAGCAAAAGGACTGCTTTCTGCTCTGGGGATAAAATACTGTTCTTCCCAGTGAGAATCATAGAATCATCGAGGTTGGGAAAGACCTTCATGACCATCAAAGTCCACCCATGCAGTTCTCCTGCCTTTTCATCTAGCTTTCATACCTGTGGCTTGTTATCACTGCGAGAATCATCACAGTCCAAGTGTGTTTTCACTTCCATTAACAAACTGTAGTTGTTATTAGTATTTTTATTATTAGTGTTAATAAATAATTGCATAACTAGATTATGGCTTTCATGGAAAAGGATGAACAAAATGGAATTTCCTTCTCTCTGTATCACTTTGATCCTTTGCAGATCAGCATCAGTACATATCATAAGGAATCATGTCTGCATTTCATGTCATGAATTCAAATTGATGCTGTCACTTGAAATCCTTCCTTTAAAACTAGAAAAATCAAGGACTTATAAAACTATCAAATCTCATGAGATGGGATATAAAGATATGAATGTCTTCCTCAAGTCATGAATGACTCCACCTCCAGTTTACACAAGGGATCTGTATCAGTATGATACCTTTACTTTAAAAGAGTAGCATGATGTGTAAATGAGGGTGACCTACGGAAGCCTAGGAGATACTCTGTGAAATACAGACCAAGGGTCAGAACTTCAGCATACAGACTACAAAACTGCTAATTTGTTCACTTAACTTATGGACTTACACACTATATTGATTTTATTAACTCTGGGCTTGCTATCTAAAATAGTAAATCTTATGTCACTCCCCTGTATGAGATTCCCTGTGTCAATGCAAAGGCTCTTTCACGTATCAGCAAATGACAGACTTGGTTAATCAGAGGCCCTACTTCCACTACATTTGGTTAACGCTTTCAGTAAGTGAAGAGAGTGTTTAGACAGGTGAGTTTAATCTGGTAACTTCACTGCATGGCTTATTTTAATTCAGAAAGGGAAACAGCTCTCAGAAGTGACCACAACAGAGACATTGTGGCTATTAAAGCAAATGCAACTGTCACAAGAAACACTGCAGTGAGTTTCCACTCACTCAAAACCTGTTCAGATGGGTATATTCCTGGCTATAGGCAAGCCATCCACAAGCCCAAAGCTTCAATGCTCTGCATGAAAAGATAACTGCTGAAGGTAATGAGAAATCGGTCAGTTCTGCTTTCTAGACAGAAACTAAGGAGACAGACCAAAAGTAATTAAAAGGAACAGTTAGGCAAAATCAGGATGCACTTCTCTTTAGCCTTACGCCTTGTGAACACATTAACATTTATACATGCAAGACTAAATGTACCCTAGGTCTGGCTGTGAGAAAGCCTGATCTTGCAACAGCACTCAAGAAGAGACGCACTATGAGGTGTCAGCTTGGCTCATTCAGAAGGAGCACAGAAACACTAATGTGTTTCTGCACTTTGCCTTGCTGTGTAAGTGACTGCAGAGCATCGGAATAAGATCTCAAGATGGTCCAACATCTGTTAGTTAGTGATTCTAACTAAGATGTACAAACAGTATCCATGTCTTTATAATACAGACAACTGGAAATTATTTTATTAGAGGAAAAAACTCTCCTGACTTTCAGAACTGCACAGATCATAAACCACAAGCTATGACTGACATGAACCACACGTGGTTATGAACACCATCAGATGTACACTCAAAACCAAGCTGATTTATTGGAGAGAGGCTGACAGTAAATAGTTTCCTCAGGTCTGTTGGGAAGTTTTCACCAAAAGACTTCCTGGAGAAACATTACAGCTTTCTCCTGCTCCTTTCTTTTCTTCCTCATCCATCCTACTTCAGCATTATCCTATTCACCAGAGGTCTGTCCAGGCAGTTAATTGAGTCAGATTATACTTAACCCACTGCTTTTCCTTATTGTCCTAACTTAAGAGGCCACCAAGAAGTGCCATGGAGAGACTGGAATTTTGTAATTCCTTGGTTTCTAGAAAGATTGAGAGATACAGTAGTCACCATAAAAACATGAGAAAGACAGCTTTTGTTATCTTAAGGTGGTAGCTTTGGAATAAACCTGTGGGCACTGCAACCAAAGTTTTCCTCAAACTGCGTATGATAGCAAATGCTTTTTGCTTTACAGGAGCTCTAGGTGTGTCACAGCACAAGTGTATGATTTACAACCATGTGCACATATGGTTTAACTCTGACATACCCTAAGTTCCCAATTTTGTGATCTTCAAATGCTGAAAGAACATTTTTTTAGGTGTTTTATTGCTACTGTCAGCTAATGACACGTTCAAAGGTAAACTATCTGTACACATTTTGTTAACCTAAAACAATGCAAAACATGCTAATTTGTCTCCAACATATTTCTGAAATAGTTAACAGTGAGTAAAACAGCAAGCAGCTCACGTTTTGTTTGTAAAAAAGTCATTTCTTTGTAGAAATAAAGAACCACTAAAGACAGTTTCACACAAAGCCAGCATTTCATAGAGAGACTGTATAATTCTGTACCCATCACTACTCTAAGCAGTTCCTGCCTAAGCAGGCTTTAGCAAAATCCAATGATTTGTTGGAAGAGAATGTTCTCCCTCTGAAAAATCACCTATATCATACAACATTTTGATGAGGTAGGGCAGAAGGCTCCGTTAATTATTCCTTGCCTGTGGTGATGCTGACCTTACCCTGAATAAAGATAAATCATCTTTTGCTTCACAAAAATGTTTGGCTTTTAGAAGATTAGTGAGATGAATGAAATATTCTTTATATTAACTGACTACATTAATAAAACTCTATTCAGACTGCAACGTAAACCTCCCAAATTCTGCTTTAAATAACTTTATATAGAAGTTAACATGCTGAAACCTCAAGACCTTATCCATTTAATGAGGGCACCAGGAATTCACAGATATTTGCTGTGCGGGTATTTTTAATGCTCTGTGCTTTATTTCCCATCTATAACACAGCAACAACAACCTCCCACATTTCACAAAAGCTGTTGTGTGAATAGATTAATATTTAGGAAAGCTGCAAAAAGTGAAGAAATCACTTTTTTTTGCATACTGAGTAGGTTACAAACAGGGTGAAGTTAATAATACCTGCAGTCAGGCAGGGAAGAAAAGAAGTTACAGACTACTTTCATTTTTCATCAGCTCTGGACATAGGTAAGGCAAAAGTAGTATCGGGAGAAAATGTGGTGTGTTTGCACAGTTCCATTCCAGCTTCCAACAGGCCTATCATCAAAGTCTGCTCCTTACCACGTTTGGTGATGGAGGTGAAGAGGGTCTGAAAGGCAGCTGAGGATATAACAGACTGCTGCCTTCAGTACAGGCACCTGGGATTGCACCAGTGCTGCTCTCAGTTGCCTTACCTTGAAAAACAAGTCAGCTAAAAGAATATCATAGAATAACTCAAGACAGAATACCTTGGCATTACATCAGCAACGCAACTGTAAAATTTGATCTGCAGTTGACATTTGGCTAATGAATACAGATTTGCACAAAGAAAGTGAAAAGGCGTGTTTCAGCCACAAGCATCACATGCCAAGTTCCTGATCTAAAGCAGAAAGCACCAGAGCTTCATGCTCTACAATAAGGCAGACTGGTGGAACTTTTCAAGGACAGAATAGTTTATTTTTGTCTAGCTCCTTTCTCAAACCTGGTTGAAAGGTTTTGGCCAAAAATAACAGGGGAAAGGAAATAAAAAAAGCTACTTTTTAAGACAGCTGAATGGCACCTTCACAAGCCTCACTCACATTTACTGTCAGTTCCTTTTAAACCATAAACATTTGTAGAGCATCTCACTAGACTGAAAATCTCAAAGATAAACTTGCTTACAAGCAAGACACACCATTTCTGATCACTGCGACAGTGACGATTCTGTTCTAATCTGGTACAAAGCTGTGGCTTCAACAGGCAAGATGACAAGTAAGACTGAAAGTTACTGGTTACTTGCTAGCTCTTTCCTGTCAATAGATGGTTACAAATAAAGGGTAACACAACTTATGGGACTTGATAATCATTCCACAGTGTTATCCTAAAAAGCACATTCTCTTGTTGCAAAGCTTGGGCAATACAAGGTCCAAAGTAAGGGCTCATAAAAGCTTGTGACTCCTGTATCTTAAACGCTCAATTTCATCAAGTCCTTTGTAAGTATGAAACAAGAAAGTCATTTCCCCACCGACCAGACATACATGCCCAAAATATTTGCCTCTGCTTGAAGGAGCACAGCTTTTCTACAACACTTTCAAAGGCAAGTAGAAGATAACAATGAACCTCCAAACAAGTCACCGATACCACTGGGAAAATTCCCTAGTAATTTGAAGCCTTGAACACTTACGACCACACAGAATTTCTCAGACTGCTGAGTCAAAGATGGTGACATTTCCTGACAATGTCAGATTTTAACACACCATGGCAATTGCAGTAACTCTTAGAAAGTAATCATTTAAACATTATTGTGTTTTTTCAATTTCACTTGACTCTGTAAGTAAGCATAAGGTACCTTTTCTTGATCTGACATTCTCAGAATCTATGAGCTAAAGAGATTTCTGGTCTGAGATCAAGGCATAACACACACTGTTTCAGACTGATGATGAATTTATGGGTCTCTAAATATCAGAGCTTTAAACATAGGGCACTTGCTTTCTTAGATCAGCACCACCACGTTCAATAGCTTGCAGGATGGAGTCCAAACAGCACTAAACAGGCACAGTACATTATTTTATTTGTAACTTTATTGGTAATACCTTTCCAGACTTAGAAAATTCAGTAAATGACAGCACTTTCTCTATAGTGACCTCTGTGCACACCCTGGGGCTCTTACCAATGGCATAATCACTGAGCAGTAACAAAACTGGGACAACAGCTTTCATTTACTCCCCTGCTTGCTTACTGTAAAACAGCTACATCAGTAGGGAGCTCAGCATAGCCTAACTGCCTATATCACTTTCTCACTGCTCAAGCAACAACACTGGCACCATAGACACAGGTGCCAGAAGAAGTAGTTTTGCAGAGGCTTCAGGCTCAACTAAGCATGGCAGCCCTGGGGCCTCTGTTCTAAAGATAAAGTATTTCCTGAAAGACTGAAGAACATCAGCATGTGATTTTGTTCTTTCTACAGTGAGTGAGAATAATACTTCATTTCATGCTTCCCTTTTCAATTTCATAAAAATATGTAAGCCTTCACACATGCACAACATTGGCTTCTGCTCTAAGTATAAGCAAATTAAATTTCAAATCAGAGAGTAACTTTTTCTGACTATTTTTCCATATATAAAGACAAGCGATTGAAAGAAAATGGCAATTTAATCCCAGACTTCACCAGCTGGCATCAAGACATAAATTAAGCTCGTTAATTTTGGAACAGCAATAAATGTTTAGACTTTGGACAAGTTGCATATCTATTCATATCACTGTGAATATAAGTGATCAATAGCTTGTGGTATTTAGAAGACAAAGCCAGAACACAAAGGGGACAGGAACTGGCACACTGGAACAACACCTACTAGACACATGGTGCTTCTGTACATTTTATCAAGGAAGCAAAGATGCCCGAAGGAACGCTGCAAGAAAGCGTAACTGAGAACTGCTGCTATTTTGTGATGTTTTCCAAGTAATATGAACGAATTCTAAAATGTGCATAGACCAAATGGAAATAATGCATAATCATTATTCTATACAATCTGTAGTCTTTCTTATTTAGTGATTTCTCCCCTTAAAATGGGAGGTTTCATCACATCAAGGGCAGAGTCCAAGGATTCCAAAGGTCTTATGATTAAATCCATAGCTTTGCATGAATTCAGAAAGAACAAGAAGAAAATGCCACCAGAAATAAAACTTGCTCTTCTTTAACTTTGTGAAAGGTCAATATGAAACAAGCAGGCTGTCAGTCAAGAAGGTGATAAGGACTTTTGCAGCAGAAGACATGCCTCTTGGCAGAACATTGAAGTATTTATGGACAGCTCATTCAAAATACAACAAACATTAAACACTGAAATATGCCACCATGCATGCCAAGTAACTTTAGAGAAGACATTTCGTCTTAGAGCCATTTGCACTCATTGGAAAACCGATGGGATGCAGACTGCTTTTTTTTAATTCTTTGACCTAAAAAGTACAGTAAACATGCAAGTGTCATCTTCATAATCTTGGGAAATGAATGGGTACTTTTTATTAACTACCTAAGGGATACTGATTTTCAGCATGCCCCGAGGGTCTTCTTTCTTTTCATGCACAGGGGACTTATAACAGAAACCAACCTTACACTTGTAAGACATCCTACATCCAAAGAATCCCAAGCCACACAGACGATTACCACTCTAAGCTTATTTTCTTGTGATGGGATGTGCACATTTGTGTGTACAAGGACCACTGTGTAGCTACTGTGATGCCTCTACAACCTTCAGCTTTTCTGCCACAGTAAAACAGGACAGCCCAGGGAAGTCCAAGAAAATGGAATCAGCAAGCTCTACTGTACACTGCATGGGTCACCCCCAAAACACCTTTTACAGCGTAAGAGATACAACCTTCCCAGCTCAGAGGAAATCTGACTCACAGGTGACAAAGGAAAAGATAACAGCAAGTCCTGTGAAGAAAGAAAAATCCAGAAATACTACTCTTTATACAGGCTACACACAGCTCTATAGTAAAGTTTCCATACTTCATTTCCTAGCAGTTTAATCTTGTAGAGGCTGGAGCATTCCCAAAGTACATTTGTTTAATATAAGTGAAATTAACAGTACCCAGAAAATTAACAATATTTGATTAGTAACACACAAAATCTGAAGACCATGGAATGAAGTGAGGCAAATTACTCCAGGAGGCAGCCAGTGCCTGCTCTGCAGAATGATGACAGGCACCTACCACTGATTTCCAACACTCTCTTAAAAACTCATGTCAGATCCAGGAGGACAGGAACTCACCAGTCTATGCCACAGCACCATACCCTCAAAAACACCTCGCACTTTCTCCCTTCTCTCACAATCAGTCTCAAATCTTGAAAGCACCACTTTGAAAGAACTCTCTTTTTTTCAACCTCTTCTGCTGTTCTTGATGGCATGGTGTGACATGACCTCTTTTAGCTGGCTTGCAGTGAAACCATCTTACCATCTTAAAATTATAAAATAGCATTTGCAGCACTAGGACATGCCCCAGACACTGAACTAAAGGATGAACAAAGCAAAACATACACAAATGATGACTTAGAATAGGACCATATTGTTTTGAGAAGTCTATAGCAGAGGGGCAGTAAGAAAATCATAAAATAGCTTAGGTCGGAAGGGACTCCAGAGATCATCTAATTCCAACACAATCTCTTCTTGTTTTATATGGACGGTTCCTCTATATTCCTCCCACACTACCTGTCGTTGCTTCCAGCCTCTGCTGGCTTCCTTTTTGTCTTTAAGTTTGTCCAGGATTCCTTGCCAAACTTGTCACTTTTGCCTAACTTTGTTTTTGTAGGGGTGCAGTACTATTTGAACTTGGAGGAGGTGGTCTATGAATGTTAACCAGCTTTCTTGGGCACCCAGTTCCTCCAGGACTCTATTCCAATTCACTCTGCCAAGGAGGTTCTTGAAGAGGCCAAAGTCTGCTCTAATGAATTTCAAGGCAGCAAACTTGCTGGGTCCCTCCTTGCTGCCCTAAGGACTATGAACTCCACCACCTCATGATTACCACAGCCCAGTTTTCTCTTGAGTTTCATATTCCCCACCAGTCCCTCCTTGTTGGTGAAGATGAGGTCCAGCATAGCACCTCTCCTTGTTTGCTCCTCTACCACTTGAAGAAGTTACACCACTGTACTCCAGGAATCTCCTAGATCGCTTATGCCCTGCTGTACTGTCCTTCCAATACACACCTGGAACATTGTCTTCATGAGGAGAGGCTGAGAGAGTTGTGTCTGTTTAACCTGAAGAGAAGGGCACTGAGGGGAGATCTCATAAATGCTTATAAGTGATCTAAAGGGCAAACGTCAGGGTGATGGGAGCAGGCCCTTCTCTGTGGTGCCTTTCAACAGGACAAGGAGTGACAGATTTAAACGAGAATACAGAAGATTCAATTTGAAAGTAAAGAAAAACTTCTTTATGGTATAAGTGATAGAGCATGGGAACAGGCTGACCAGAGAGCTTGTGGAGTATCTGTTGCTGGAGACATTCAAAACCAGCCTGATCAGATTCCTGTGTGATCTGCTTTAGGAGGACCTGTTCTGCAGAGTGGTTGGACTACATGACCTCCAGAGATCCATGACAACACCTACCATTCTATGATTCTATAACACCACCACTTTGATTACAATAGTAGGATTTTATAATCCACTACTAAATGAGATTATAATTGACAATGTCATTTTTTACCCTTAATCTGGTTGCATTGCACAACAGTCTTGGCAGGAATGTTTTATCTATGTAGCCTTCATTGGAAATGAACGCATTAATGCAACGTGGGCACTGAGAACTGTAACAGGTAAGGAAACAAAAAACCCCACTGACATCACTAAATCTAGCCTAGTGAATTTTGTAACACAACTCCACCCAGGAGCAATTCTAATGTGGAGCCAAACAGATGTAACTGGTGTCTGCTTCAGTCTCCTACTTTAGTTACTGATGTCTTTGCTCTCCACAGCTCTTACTGTTAGAAAAACGTTCTAACATCTAACCTAAACTTTTCTTTGCTTCAGGCTATTATGCCATGTTCCACCATCTTTTGAGAACAAATAATTCCCTTCCTTCATTTATATCGTTACCTTGAAGTTATTTATAGCCTGTGCCCATGTCCCTCAAGCTCTCTCTGTTACAGGCTATAAATATAGCTCCCTTAATCCCTCTTCATATGTTATATCCTCTAGTATTTATCTCAGATTTGCAATATTTATATTTTCACTTTAAACTCTTTGGACCACAAGGAAAGCCAGTACTGCAAATGATTAGTGAAGCAAAAATACTTGTTTTTTTTTCAAATCTTATCTGTTTATACTGTTCTAATTGTGAACGCACTAGCCAAGGTCAAAACGCCTAAGTCTCCATAATCGCAAAGATTTAGCAAAACTATTTCCGTGAAATGATAACCATGTATGTCATTTTTCAAGGAAAAAAAGGGAAATATATTCTGTTCCCACATGATCTCTCAAAAATTTATATTCTCCACTAACAGCCACAATTGAGCCAATTTTTGTTTGAATTTTACCTGTTTTGACCTCACAAGGGAACAAATAAAGTTTGATGCAAACTGCCTTTGTAGGATGCGTTTACAGTTAGAGCTTGCTGTCTCTGCTTGTTGCAAGGACTAGATGACCCTCCAACCCAAGACATTCTATGACTTAATGATTTGTGAGCTTTGAATTATAATTGCTTGCACATTTTGAGGCAGAAAAGCATTAAACATTCTTCAAAGAGTTAGTCACTACCAAAAAGATGTCCAGATTTCAGCGAAGCCATGACACGTGGTACTGGTGAATGGTCTGGTCCAGAGACTTATCTGACTTGCAAAATATCATTCACAAGCTGTGTCATTGGAACTTGGTCCTGCTCTGGTCTTTACATGTCCTGCTCTGTTATGAATAGAAACAGTTCTAAAGACAAAAAGTAGAATCATAAAATCATAGAATCATTAGGGATTGGAAATAAATCCTCTTTCTGAATTTATGAAGACAGTGATAGTGCAGTGAGGCAACAATAATTGCTATTTTAACAAAGATCTGGAGAGAAGAATATGGAAAAAAGATTGGTTGAGTGAAAATCTCTTCATTTCATGGAAGACTTTGAGGAATGCCCCAGGTCCTCATAAAGTTTTCTGCTTGGGAAACAAAACAGAAGAGTTGACTCATTTTTTACAGGTACATGGTCATTTCTATTGTGAGGAATGGGTGAAAGATACCTTACCGTGCTCCATTAACCTTCATACAACCTTAAAAACCAGATGGCTGTCACCACAGACAGCACAGTGACATGTGGTCAATGTACAGCAAGATTAAAAAACGAAAACAGGAGGTACACAAAGCAGGATAAAAGTAAGTTCTCATATTCATCAATGAGGCTTTGTCATGAGGAATATTCCAGTTCAGTTACCCCATCTCAGAGGGAGCCATGACAGAAACAGGAAAAGGCTAATTGGATTTAAGATGATTAAGAGCTTTGAATAACTTCCATAAGTAGAAAGAGTCTGATTTTCATTTGTGCTACCACGTGTTTTTTCTCATGGAACACATACTATTAATATCTACCTCAGTATCCATCCATCTACTTTGGAAGAGAAAATCCACGTTATAAATGAGAATTATTTGCGTAACTACAGGCCTTCTGGGGAGAGCAAGCAAGGGTTAGATAACAACAAAGTACATCTGGTGTAGAAATGTAAGATTAATCTATACAGCCTTCCACATGTGCAGAAAGCAACCACTGTCTTCTGGGTACACTTTCTAATTGCATTCAGAATCACAAAGTTCAAGCATCTGAATGTGTTATCTGAGGAGAAAGCTGTTTTCATCACTCTAACTGAGGGTGTGCACATTTAGTCAAATATCAAGCCCTGGCAGCTGGATACATCACATTACTTCTAAATATGTGAGGGGTGGGTGTCAGGAGGATGGAGCCAGGTTCTTCTCAAGGTCATCTGGTGATAGGACAAGGGGCAATGGGTGCCAGCTGGAACAGAGGAGGTTCCATATCAATATCAGAAGGAACTTCTTCACAGTGAGGGTCTCGGAGCACTGGAACAGGCTGCCCAGGGGGGTTGTGAAGTCTCCTTCTCTGAAGATGTTCCAGACCCACCTGGATGTGTTCCTGTGCGACTTGGTCTAGGTGATCCTGCTGTGGCAGGGATCTTTTGAGATGATCTTTTTTAGATGATCTTTTGAGGTCCCTTCCAATCCCTAATGATTCTGTGATTTCCTGCATGAACATCACTAACGAGTGCTTCTGGTCTTCCATTCTGTCCCACTGGAGTCACAGTCTGTGACAGTCACAGTACACACGTAGAGACTTTCAGAGCAAAGGAAGAGCAATAAAAATCTGTCCTCTCAAATCTCACATCTTCTACTTGGGGCATTACTGTGGAAAGCACAATAATTTTGAAGGGTTCTCATCCAAAAACTGTGTGTGCTCCATGTCACCAGGCTTAGCACAGCCCAGACACAAGTCAAACTGTGCCTTTACCTCAAATCTGTACTCGGTAAGAAATGAAGAGCAACAATTGTGACAACCCTATGGTCCTTCTGACCTGCATCCACTAGCATGTCAGCATCAGTTCAGAGGTATTTTATGCTTTGATTATAACACAGGGAATTAAGTGATAACACTATCTATGTAGCAACCAGGGAAGAGCATTACACACTATTCTCCCAGGATTTCAACTCTACCAATCTCCAGGTTGTCTAGGAAGGGTAAGGTTATACCAGAGCAAAACCAGCGAGGTATTAGACTGGGAGAATGGCTGGCAAAACATTTTCTCCACAAAGGAAGATACAAACACAACACAAATTGAATGCTAGAGCCATAAATGCTGTCTTGGAGCACTTTTAACATGGCAGTCCACCAGGACCAAGGTGGTTCAGAGGTGCAGAGGGTTACTGATTCATGTTCAGTCTTTGTGCATGCTGCTGAAGCCAACATGGATAGAATTTTCTACTTGATAAGAACATCCATTTGTAGGGTACTTTTCTTTCACACTAACAGATGAAATGTATCCTATGGATGATGACAGGTAATTATTGGCAGCTTCACAGGGACAGCATTAGCATAAATTCCATGTGCTGTGTAGTTAACTGGAGTTTAACAAGGTGCTAAGTGGGTGTGAAATTTTAGGCTCTGTCCATTAAATGTTGAGAGGAGCAAGGGATGTACTCTCCAGACACAGATATCCCAGGCAGCGGTTTGACATTGATCTGGGGCTACTCTATGCCATAGCTGAAGTTATAAAGAATTACTCTGCCTTCCTGCCCTGCTTGTGGCCCCTCTAACCCCAATGATGATACTCTCCTTCCCAAACACCACAGCACGCACCTACAGTGGCATAGGGAACTGAGGGCCATATTTTAACTGGGTCAGCTGTTAACTACATCAGTCCCAATGAACACATGAACACTTGTGTCAGTACAAGGTGTGTAACAGTTCAGTGGAGGAATACAAGACCAGTACCTGGGAAAGGGTAGGACTGCTGCTTTTTCTTCCCAGCAACACCAGCTGCCGTCTCTATAGATCTCCCTCTCTCCTATGTCCTGAGCGCTTACATCTGTGTAACCATACACATAGCATTTACAGGTAACAAAAATAAAAAATAAAGCAAAATAAAATGAGAAATAGGAACCTCAAGAAAGGAATAGTCCAGATTTCTACACTCACATCATTCTGAATCTGCAGGAGGTCACTAAAGCTTATTTGGCTGCTAAATGTTTTATAATCTACCCTGTACCTGGAACTCCTAGTCACTACCAGTACAGATCCAGCAACAGTAGTCCCTAAAGGGAATAACAGAAGATGATGTGGAGATTTACTGCTTGTGCATCCACCTTCTGTGGGCTCCTTCCTAGAAAGAGGAAAATCACTTAGGCACTCATTCAAGCTTATCCAAACTAACTTGTGAAACCCAGAGTTTCTAAAATTTTTGACAAGTTTTAATAGACAATAAATGTCCCCAGTGAGGGAGGATGGAATAAGTCTGGTGATAAGTCCCTGTACATAGTCTGCACTTGTATATGCACATCAGTGACAAGGGCATATGGATGGCCAGTGACCAGAGAGAGGCATTCACACTTGAGTTTTGAGAATTCTAGTCCAAGAATATTTTTTCTTACATACTCCCTTTTCTAACCATTCATTTTCTAAACAAAATAGCTGTGCCAGTACTAGTATCCTCAATCATCTATTGCATCACCATTCCTTAATTCAGCTGTGCTAACATTCCTTCTTTATTTCTTTGCCTATAGCTCTTTGGCAGTGTAAGTTCTGCAGCTGCCCCATTATAACCCTGCATGCATCAGCAGGAAAGGGAAAAACCCAAACAAACCAGAAAATAAGGAGAGAAATAATAAGCTCAGAGAACTGCCACTAGGCCAAGCAGAGAAGGGCAAAACAGAGATGGCGCAAATGGCAGATTGATGGGAATTGGTGGTAAAGCTCTAACAAGACTGACCTGCAGGTCCTCAGAGAAAGCGGCAGTTCAGAATGGGGAGATGCAGCAGAATTTCTCATGTATGCATAAGCAGACTGCATCCTACACCTCTCCCTCTCATAAACAAATCACTTATTCTTAGCCCCCCAAAATCCCCCAGAAACAGTCCGTACAAATGATGAGAGAAATCCAAGAATACTGGCTTACTGTGTGATAACAAGTGTACTACAGTCCTGGGATGGTTTGTTTTTAACTCTTACTGAATCTAAAATATTCCTGCTTCCCCACATATTCTTCATTATGGCTTTGAAGGTTGACATAAACTTCCCTCATCTCCATTGAAGTTGATTTTATTCATAACTGTTTTCACCTATATTTTCCTCCGCTCAAGGACAATAAGAGCAACAGTCTCTGGTTTCTGCTTCCCACATGGTTCTCTTACATCTTCAGTGCCTCCCTCATCCTCTCACAGGCTTGTGTAGCCGGTCTCTGCATTACTGCTCCAGTTACAAAGTTCTCTCATATTTTGTTCAAACTGCTTTTTCTCCTGCTAGCCCTTCTTCTGTATTCCTTGAACAAATCTAGGTTGCATTTACTGTTCCCTACAGAATTGCTTCTATAATAACTGTTGACAATTCTTAGATAATAGAGTAAAACTTTGTTATTTTTCTGAAACAGATCCTATAGGAAAAAACAGAAACACTCACTAAAAAGCTGGCAACTTTCTGAAAAGCATGTGGGAATGAGTGACTGTGGCTGTGGAGCCTCAAACATATGACACAGGCTCCCAAATTTAGTCTGGATTTATGTACCACTAGACTTCAGCAGGGGCTGTGCAAGGGTTCTTGGAGGCATGGAAGTATTTTCTATATAATCCTTTAATAATATATATTCACATGTAAAAGCACCTATGTTAATATAAAGGCCCATGCTGATGATCTTCCTTTTGCTATTTCTTATACCATCCTGTGCCTCATATTAATTCCATCAGTATTCAAGTCAGCATGAAGTCTTGTAAAATCTAGGTATGTTGTATTTCTTGGTGATATTGTAGTACGCACATTCTCTACGCATTTTAAAACTTCAACGTCAGGTGCAGAGTAGAATATCACAAACTTGAACAGACCAGGAGTTTTACTCGCTTGTATCTGCGGGAAAAATACATGGCACGTTTGTTGATCTTGAGATGAAACAGATGATGAGAACTAAGAACTTACTGTCTCTGCAAGAAAAGAAGCTGTGAAGAGATAAATAAAAGGCCATCACTAACATTTTATTAAATCTAAACAAGAGTAGCAAAAAGAGTCTCATGTAAGGTTAAGCACTAACAGTCTGTTTTCCTCTACTTCCAGTTAGGTTACTTTGCAACACCAACAAGGTGGTGGCCTTGAACAACAAGAAAGAAAAAGGAAACTTGGAACAAAACAAATGGGGAAAAAATTTAGCATTAAGCTTCCTCATTATTTCATTCCAGACTATGCTGAAATTGAATAGCTGCAGTTCCTCCCCTTGGCAGTCATACCTTCAACTGCAGGGATCATGAAGCAGAACAATAGTATTTGATTGTAAAAACATGATTCACTTCAAGCAATTCATTTCATTCCTGTTCTTGTCTCCCTTTGATGACAAGCAGGCTCATTACTAGAAGGAACGTGTTATCATTAGAATAAAACATCTTGCATTTCA
Source organism: Upupa epops (assembly GCA_013397515.1). Lineage (NCBI taxonomy): Eukaryota > Metazoa > Chordata > Aves > Bucerotiformes > Upupidae > Upupa > Upupa epops. Next base: position 48,312 of record VZRI01008070.1, on the reverse strand, counting down.
AGTACATTCATCTACAAAGGGATTGGATTCTTGGAGGTCTTGTCATGTTTGTGTACGCCACACGCTCAAAGCATTTTACAACTGGGAGACACAAAATAAAACAGATGTGTCGGCTATGCTCAGATTATACTAAATGCCAATGTACCTCTACAGTCATGAACAGAACTGCCAGCCTGACAAAAACAATCTAGCTGCTTATTATACAATGGGAGCTAAACCAGCACCGTATCATTCAATCATACAACAGCTTCCTCTGGTTTTGCGACCCTTTTTACACCAGTAACGTTTTGAAGTAGAATGAGGTGTCAGCTGATTACATTTTTCACAAGGATAGAACACATGGTTTTAGAAATCACGGAAACTGTTCCATGATTCTACGATTCTGTAACTTATTTAGTGCTGAGAGCTACAAAAGACAGGGTTTGTTAGATAATTATAATGCATTAACATTTCACTATTTCATAAATTACCATCTCCCTAAACAACAACTACACTGACACTCATCTGAAGATCTTCCAGTTTGTTATCTTTCTGGTTCTTTACTACTTTGTGACTGAAAGCTTGTTCCTGGAGAAACACACACAAGCAGAAAGACTTCCATGGACTTCCTTAGGACATAACATGCCTCACTGTGGTTCTGAACAACTCTGCCTTAGGATTCAAGCTTTTCTAATGAGAAGAAATGTTGGAGAAGCAGCCATAAAAAGTAGTTTGTTAAAAATGTGTCAGGTGGTTGAAGCTTGTCATTATGCCTGTGAAAAACACAGAAGGATAATTGAACATCAGATTTCACCCTTATGTAAGAAAAACATAGAGGGGTCCATTTTGGAGGAACTGTGTACATGAGCCATGTTCACACGGAACATGGAGCCTGACAGTGCTAGCCCCTAAAAATAGTACCTGGATATCCTCATTCTCATCAGCAACCACAACCCCATCTTTGTCATTCAGGGCATCAGCCTGGCACCCCTCTCCCTCCTCCAGAAGCAACAGGAGTGGCAGTACCCTGACGTGCCTTGTTTTAGTAGAACTGGAGGAGATAAAGAGGATGTTTGCATCTGCTGCAAACACACAGTTTAAACAATATCCCTGCCCCTCAGCAGGCAGTTATCATGTTGTTTTGGCAGCAGGAAGGAATCTGTGGTTTTTCTTGAATGTTCTTTATTTAAAGTACCAGAAATAAAGCAAAAATGACAGAATGCTCTGTCTATAAATAATCATTCCGGTGTACAGTTATATTAGGAGGTAACTCAGATGATAACGCCTAACAGGCTAATCTTAGACCTGCAATGCCATAAGATGAAAATAACCAGGCTAAGAATAACTGACCCAGAGGAGTCAGCCTGTTAAAGGGATCCACAGAAGAGGGCACTTCAGATTGCTGTGTGCAGTATCTGCCTATTAGTTTCTTTATAATATTTTGGATTGTACCTACCATATCAAACTCCTCCACACAACAGTAGATGGAGAAGTTAAAAATGCAACAGCACCTGAAACCTTCCCCATCGTCTACACCAAAATATGAGCTAATGTGTACATGCATATGTGTTTGTAGGCTTTGCCTTCTCACAGTCCTTGCTTTCTCTGCAAAGACTGTGCAGAAGAATGGAGTGGGGTGGTTGGTACAGAAACAGAGGTGTGATTAAGTAGGAGTTTCAAGTCTTCTTTATACCCAGTACAAAGCTTAGTAACTAAATGGAATCTACACATAGTTTTACAGGAGGGAAGATCCTGGCTGAAAATGGATGTGCAGTGCAAACCATTAGGTGTTATAAACCTGAATAGCTAAAATAATAAGACATGAAGTAAAAAGCTCCTTACCAATAAAATTATTTAGCTCAACATATCAAAGAGAAGGGAGATAGTGTCCCAGTGTCAGTACTGGTGTACCTCAGTATTAAATGCAGTGTTTAATGGCTTCAGGAAAGACCTTCCAAGAGGTTCAGAAATTACATTCTGTATTTTTATTCCAGCTTTCACAGCTTGCTATTTTGTTAATCTTGTTCTTCAGAATTTTCATTCCAGGCTTTCCCCACAACCCATAAATATATCTAATACAAAGTAAGGAAAGAAAAAGCAATGTTGCAGCATTAAAGGACACATGAAGTTGGCTGCATTGGTCTGCACTCAATGTCTGGTCAGGAATTTACAACAGCAAAAGCCCTTCTCTTCCATTTTACCATGTTTTTGTTAAACTAAATTTGTAACCAATGTCTGCTCCAGCACACGTTACCGGGTGCAGCCTCTACTCAAAATCAGTGAGATCTTAACTACATAAGACCTGCAGGTCTGTGCTGACTCTTTTCTCATAGTAATTGTTAAGGCTAAGGCCTTACTCTTCTGTAACAACTCCAGTACTTCAGAGGCTTCTTGCTGCAGTTTGAACTTAGCTGGTTTTTTTACCCTCTGGCCAGTCAGGCCTCTGCAAAGTGGCATATTTGTGTGAGCGGTTAAAAAAGGGTGCTATGAATTTCCTAGCGTGATGCTTCTGTTGTTCAGAGATGAAGTGCATGACATTGGACTGGGATCCACTAGCTGCCAATTTTTGCTTTGCAGCATGGTGATGGAGAAGAAAGTGGGAGTTTGGAACCTCAGAGATCAGTGGAGAAGAGTTCCTGCAAAATCATGCCATAGTGTGGTGCAATGGAGGAAGAGAGTTCTGTCTGTAGCTAATGGAAGACTATGAGCTAGAGCATAGGATTGGCTTTGAAAAAATGGAGCAAGGAACTTACCCTTAAAGGAACCACTGGCCCTGAGCGGAAGGTGCACAGACTGAACTATGGACATCATGTTTCCACAAGGAAAAGAACTGCTAGAAGATTCTCCTCCATGAGAAGAAGGAGGTAAAAGTGCTTGGCCCACTTATGTAAGAACATGTGATTAACCTCTGTATGGGTGATGTTGGTTACCCTATGTGAATTAAAAGTGGTTTTTCCTCCCAAATCAAGCCTGTCATTGTTTTGGCTGCAACTTTATAATCTATTTTGGGTTTTTGTTTTGTTTTAGCCCATTAGCAAATTAACTAAATTAATCTCAGTGCTGGACCTGATCAGTTGATCAATTGGTGATACTACTATGAAGAACGTGATATATTTTTTTCTACTTAACATTTACCACAGGCATTGAAAAAGCCTCTTCAGCTCTCATATAGAACTTCCCTGAATTGAATTTTCACACTCTTTCATTATTCTGAAGAGAATCAAAGTAAAAGCTCAGCATCTCTGTTCTCTCTCTGAAAATTAATGCCTGAGATACCACACATGCAACATTTTTTATCTGTAAGAAGCTTACATTATCTGATTCAGATATGCAAATATGTCATTTGTAATGAATATCAGAGAAAACCTTTAAATGCTTTCAGCAGTCTCCCCACAGGAACAGTTGCGCAGATGGAAGTTTTGTTTGACCAGAATAAAACAGAAGAGCAAATATCCAAGAATTTTCCCTGAAGGCAACAGAAATGCATGTGTAGGAACACGTACACATGGCCATGTGGCCTACAAGACAGACACAACAGATGAGATGCATATAAACAGCAAAGTATATTAAATCATAGAAAGTGAATGAACCTGGCGTTACACTTCTGAAAGTCCCACATCTCTAGATGCCACAGCTAGGTAGCTTTGTTCTTGGGTTAAACATTAGGAAAAACTTATTTATTTAAAGGGTCATTAAGCATTACAACAGGCTGCCCGAGGAGGCGGTTGAATCATCATCCGGGGATGTGTAGATATGGAGTGTAGGGACATGGTTTAGCTGTGGGCTTGGTACAGTTGGGTTAATGGTTACACTCAATGATCTGGAAGCTGTTTCCCAGCCTGGACATTCTGTGATTTCTCATACCCACAGCAGACACCTATTTAAAGACTGCAGCTCTGCATTAGTCATTTACTGACAACATTTTAATGAGTGTTCTTGCTACGGACTGTGCTGCACAAAATCCGTTTTTTTCAAGGACTTACATCACTTGTACTGTGGTAAGATAGGAGGACAGCTAGGAGCTAGGGTCCTCTATGGTATTGCATGCACACGGAAGTTGAGACTTTCTAGGTAAAATAATAACAGCAAAACTGATCAGCAATTTCAGCTCAATAAGAGGCTTTAGACTTAATTTCTATTTTTAAATCATGAAAATAAAAAGATATGGTATCTAATAATACATCAGCATCATTTTCTTAAATAAAGATGCACAGCACTTACTGCTGCATTTTAGAGCAACAGTACCATATGGGAGAATCTAGTTCAGTCTTCTCAAGATAGCTGAAACTGCTTTCTGCAGTAAGGTGTAGGTGTCTGCAAATTACACAGCTTCATGAGTCAGTGCCGATCTACATTGCTCCATTCATAATTAGACTTTGATTGGTACCTATCCAGATCATCTCATTCATAGTATTATTTGCAAGCAGGGATGGAGACAGACATGCAAAACAGTAATTGAAGAAAGATCAGAAGAACTGTTTCACATGACAGAATTATTTCCCCTCTCCGCTTTTGTCAGAAACCCCTTAGACAGTTTGCTCTGCTAACAGCTATGCATTGGTCATTGCATCTGTCCAATCTGGCAATGGCTCCAGCCCAGCTTAAAATCAGAGTCAACTAAAGCATGCCTGTTGCATCCATTGAGTGTTTAAGTTGTGCTTGCTTCAAAGACTTCCAGAATACCAAGGGTGCAGAGTGTAAATGCTGAGCGATCTGTACTTTTCTAACACATGCAAATGTTTTAACCTGAACAAGAGTCACACACATGTAAGCAAAAGTAACTTTGAAGTAGGGATAGTACAATAAGGAGAATTCAAGTTACTAATTCTAGCTACTCTGAACCTAGAGCACATTGTCATAGCCTTGCTATTTCTTTCTCCTCTACAGAGGGAGACAACACCTGAAAGGTTATCAGGCCTACAGGTAACAAGACCCTGAACTTGAGAGAACTGAAGGTAATTGACAGCAGCACCAGGCTTTGTGGTTTCATGTGACATGAATTAAACCACAGACTGTACGATGTCAACCACTTGCAGTCTAGTTCTGTATTTTAAAAGGTCAAAAAAAACACTGAGAAATAACTTGTGTTCTACAGAATACATATATTTAAACATCTTTCACCTGGTTAAATATTCTTGACTAAGCTGGTATATTTCTTTGTAAAGTTCTAAAAGCCTTCTCTGTTTTGCCTGGTACTGTAGGGGAAATTGTATCTGCTATGTGGGCCTAATGCAATATCAGATAAAAATCAAGTGTTACATGATATTCTTGTCTCCAATGAAGAAAAGCAGAGCTATAAACTTACGGAAAATTACCTTCCTGTCTTGCATTTCAGATGGGAAAATTGCTTTTACTCAAACAACACTAGTTGGCATTTGCAAGGTATTACAGTAAGCAACAAACTCCCAAATTTTCACTTCTGAACAGCTAATTTGACAATATTAAAAAAAAAATAAAAGACAGAAGGGAGGTGAAGCAGTCATTCTGTCATTCTTATCTCTCTGATCAACACAAACACTGGACACTTCAGAAAAAAACAAAAGCAATGAATTCTTGAAGAGGTTGACACTGGATTACTTTGCACAGCTACTCACAATGTTCAGAGAAACTGCTTCATTTACCCACAATCTTTGCTAGAGCTCAGATGTGTTTGCAAACAAGTCTTTCACGTTCTACTTCACAAAGAAATTGTGACTAATGATCAACAATTCTCCTAAGATGTTAGAAAAACACTACATTATCTGAGAGATCCAAAAATAAATCAACTCAGAAGCTTTATAACAGAAAATCTCACAATCTTAAACATTTCCCGTTGGAAGTGCCTATTCCCACAAGGTATTCTCATTATTTTAACCTGCACAGAATGGCTTTTCAATCTTTAATTCCCTTCTTCAGCCTATAATCATGAGGGAGCCTTGGCTTTCTATAGTGAAAAACACTAATCAAACCAAGAGGTCATGACCCAAGTCTTCTCCAAGAGGGAAAAGATACTATCATTTGACAAAATCTCACTATTTATTATGATATCTGAAACAAGAAGTCTGCTCTAAAACTGTATGTGAGAAAGAAACATAAGTAAGATTTCAAATTCTTTTTCTGTAAAGCAGGAAAATAAACACTTTCAGAAAACAAAGCAAAACAAAACAAACATGAGCTCTACAGGTGTACCAAAACAGACATGGGACATGTGGCTTACATACACAATTACGTTTAAAAACTGCGAAGCACTGCCAAGTTTTGTGAAAGAAAAGAAAGAAGAATTAAGAACATAAAAGAAAAGCACACTGAGACTAAAGTACATGTAAACAATTCACCCTGCCTTCTCCGTGTAGGTCCTATATAGCAAACTATACAAAAAAAACCCCAAACCTAGGATTAAAACCCATAAATCACACAACAATCATGTTTCAAAAGACAAAGTTTTAGCCCAATAAAAACAGAACTAGAATTCACAGAAGAATGACCAGGCAAGAGTAACCTGAAATTTTAACTTTTCTAGTTTGTTTAAACTGACATTTTTATATGAGCAGCAACATTTTTTCCCAACTTAATTCACGCTCAGTACATCATTTGCAGGTCTCAAGCACAGCTAATGAAGAAAACAGAAAAGTAGCTTCAAATACATAAGGAAACATCCAGGGCTCTATCAGAGCAGCTCTGAAATATCTTCATCAAAAACCACATCCAGTTCAAACCTCAACAAGCCATTGTATTTGACTACCATTGCCACAATCCAAAATGTTTTTTAAAACATTTTAAAGTAACACTGAAACGAGAAAGGGATTAGTATTCAACTCCCTTTGTATACAAACTGAGAAAAGGAAAGTCAAGGAAAGACTAAATCCTGTTTACAACAGACATATGACCAGAATTGCCTACGAGGGGCTCTAACGGCAGCTTCCTGACAATGTCTGTCTGAGGAAGACTTTCTCTGTGAATAAGCCTGCACCACAAGCCCCATTTTGCAACCACGCAACAAAACAAACAATCCCAACCTAGATTTCAGTTGTGAGCATTTTGCTCTGGCTGGAAAGCAGCAGACGAAGGAGGTAAACTCCCCACAAATGCAGCAGCTGCTATCGAGCATACTGCCATAATTACTGAACAACAACTTACATAAAGCCCCAAAAATAAAGTCACTTCTTTAAAGGAAGGGTGTTTTCTTGTCATGCTAGGCTGTATTTTCCCAGCCAGCCCCTCAGGTCTGAGGTACAGAGCTGTCTCTTACCTGAGCTGATCATACTGTGCATTCTTTGCTGAGCCAAGAGCTGTTCACGTCCAGAAACCCCATCTGAGGAAAAACACGATTCACTCTCATAAATTGTCTGCAGCATATTCCAATTGGTCTGCACTTCAGCTACACGAGAGATTCATCACTGCACTTGCACAGGGACACCGGGCATGACCCTCTGCGGCGCTAACTGCTCCAGTGAGGGTCGTAAGATAATACACTTCAGCAGTTAGCTATGTTTAAGTATTTGCACAAATATCTATCGGGAATGGGGGAAAAAATACCCCAAATCCACCGTGGGCAGCCCCGGCCTGCTGGGGGGAGCTGGGAGCGCGCAGGGGGCTCTGTGCCACCGAGTTTGAGCAGTTGCGTTCGGGCAGCCAGCGGCAGGTGGAAGAAGAGACGAAGAAATATCTCTGCGCTTCAGGCTTTCTGGCAGGGCGGGGGAGAAACACAGCCTCTTAAAAAAACATCAAACCGAAGAACTCCCTGTCCAGGGAGCAAGAGCCCCAGAGGGTCTAGTCTGATTTACCCCAGCCTGGCCCAGAGCTGCTGCGGCTGTGCCCCTCTCCGCTCGCCGGCCGGGCGGCTGGGCGAAGTTGGCGGGAGCAGCAGCGATCACTCATTTGCATCTGAATCGACACCCGCGTGGCCCAGCGGCGGCAGAAATAGAACAATGGCCGGCCTGAGCCAAAAATAGGTCAAGCATGGCCGGGTGATTGGAGCCTGCATTAATGCGTTTAAAAATACCACAGCAAACACAGCTGTCCAGTCTCTGTCTTTCAAAGTGCTGGCCGTCCTCTCCGCCGCTCAGCCTCGAGTGCCATTAACCCCTTCCCCCTGCCCAGCCGCTGTCGGTGGGGAGAACCTAGGGAGGGAGAGAGGGGCAGCAAGAGCGGGTCAGAAACACTGCTCACCCGGGACTCGGGCCCCTCTCCCTCCCTGCCCTTCCCCCGGGGAGCGTTTTGCAAAAAGCGAACGAAACGCCACGGTCTCTGTATCGGTCCCGAAATAACGCGCTGAGGTTTCGCTGGCACTGTGGTTTGTGCCTCGCCCACGCGCAGCCAGCCTGCCGGTCTATTTTTGCTGCCCACTTCTCTGGCTGCGCCGCAGTTGGCTTTGGCAGGGGAGCCAGCCTGCTGCCTGCTCCCTGCAGGACCTGCCGCCGCCTCGGGAGAGGCGATTTCTGAAGCTAATCGGGCTGGGGGCAGATGTTAATGGACCTGGTTTTGTGCGTGCAGTTATAGCCTTTCCGTATTTAGCACGCCTAGTGCAGTTCTTAGAGTAAGTCCCCAGTTGCAGCACAGCACGTCAGGCACGCTTACCAGCTACACGTTATTGGGTCAACCCACTAAAATTTAGAGAGGGACTGAGCAGCTCAGGTTCGAATTTAGTGGCATTAAACGCTTTGAGAGGCATCTTTCTCAGGTTTGCAAGACGCTGTGGTTTCAGAAGAGCAGCGCTTGACAGTGTATCACAGAGGAGCATCGAGCTCCTCTGCATTTTGGCAGGTTTCATGCATGTAATTTAAAGTTCTATTTCAAAAGCTGTGTATCTTGTTTGCTGATTAATGTAACTGGATGCAGATAAGTTTCATTTTGGTGCTACAGATGTAACTTGATTTCTCTGCATCCTGCTCTGCCTTACAGCACTTGTTACACAGGAGACCAAAGACACATCCCTGCTGTGGGGGAGCAACAATGGCCACAGGGATGTGATTCTTCACTATAATTGAGAAGCCAACATCAAATTCATTTCTGAGCTTTCTAGAAATTCTTGACTATCCCCAGCATTTTTGGCTGCTAAAGACCCAAGAATCTGCTCAATACTAGAGGATCAGTTCTGCCTTTTGGCTTTTTGACTACTTTTAAACAAAGCTGATAGATCATAGCCAAGGGCAATGCTATTTTTCAAACTTTTTACAACTTTACCAAAGGAAAGATTCTCAGTAACAAAGTACTGTGACACTCCCATGACATTTGGCTGTTTACCAGCACCTGAAATGTCTGTGGCTCAAGTCTTCTCACATCATCACAAACCTTTGCTCCCGTTATGTGCCAAACGATGTGGTCCTGCTGAGAGTTAGGATCTGTGCCCTGGACAGCCTGAGATCTCAGCAGCTGACCACGGGGTTTTCCCTACAGGATCCTCACATTAGCACCTATTGCTGCTTGACAACCCCTGTCCTTGCCTTCTTCCCTTCCCCAGTTTCGCCCAGGAGCACTCTTTCCGGGTAAGCAGTGAGGCTGATGGTATACGCCCAGCTCTGCCATCGGGAATGTACGCAGGTAGTGGCAGCACGATGACAGGGAGGGTGTCTTAGCCCAAGGCACAGGATGAGCATCACACATGCTACTGTGCCACTGACCACTGAAAATCCGGTACCATTAACATTTTCTCTTGAAAATAAAAATACCTAAATGTTTTGTGGGAAACACATGGCAGTTTTCACAGGACAGGGCAGAAGGCATTTCACACAAGTGCAAGGGGGTTCACCAGCAGAAACAGAAATCTTCTCCAATACAGGAAAAGCTTTACACAGGCAGAAGTAAATAAAAAGGTGGGACTGTTTACGCCCTTAAGCCAACCAGAACATGACCCTGTTTAGTGATTCAGTGCCTCAAAATAATCAAGTCTCATATTACAGAGAAACGCTGGAGGAATAAGTTAAAAACAAGTCAGAACATGGAAAACTGTGGAGTATAGGATCCTGATATTAGATTCCCATATGTGTTTATAACTTTTTATAAATGCAGCTGCATTTTTAAAGATAGCATTCACAGCACTGACTTCAAATACTCCAGTAACTAAATAAAAGCAAACTATATTAAAGGGTAGAAAATGTACATTCAGATTTTTAGCTGAAAGCACTCAACATAATCCTATGTTAACTAATTCACACACTATCCATATCTACAGCATTGTGATTTATATTTTAGATGAGATATAAAAAAATTACATCAAAATACTTTACTTATGAAGTCAGTCACCCCAAATGTAGGGATTTTACAACCTGAGTTCTTCCAGCTTGCTTTGACGTATTATGGGCCTACTTTTGGACATGGTTAGCTTTAAAACACATGTGCAAATCCATCCCTTTTCCACAGAATATTTAAGCACTTGCTCAAATTTTGTGTCTCACTATAGAATTTAAGCACATAGTTAAATACTGATCATGGTGGCACCTCCAAAACACATAGTCAGCCCAGCCTTTAACTGCATGATCACATAAGTTTAAACAGCTCCTTTAGAGTCCCACAGGGGAAGGACTTAAGAAAATCTGTGTTTTATTTTTAAAGCTTGCATGTTATAAGGTGACATTTTCATAAAGGAGCATGAGGGGTTTTGTTCTCCTTATTCAAACACATCTCCTGAAGTTGGAGAACTTTAATGACACTGGAGGTTAAGAGTAAACTGTTGAAATGATTTAGTGCTGCTGGGGTGACTCTAAATAAAGTCACTAATTTTAAGGAAAAAGAGAAAAGAGATATTAGTAGTACCAACATCTCATTATAGGGTTTTCACAATATGCTTCTCTTGTTTTCTTTCTAAGTTGTTAAAAACAAATAAATACAAGGAAACTAAATCTAGAAACCACATTACAGCAACATTAAGATGAAGAAATTAAGCACTCCAATTAGAAAGAGTCAAGATTTCTACTGCATTATTAACTGCAACATTATAATTAAGTAGCTCTATTATCTTCTTTAAGTGCAAACAATATATCTGTTTGTTTTTAGCATATTCCTTTTCTGACTCGTGTGATTCTGGAGCACAGCCTTCATTATTGACTTAGTTTTTAGCTTCTCATGCAATTTTCTTACTTGTAAAAGAATTCTTGCACAGAATTTTCTACCTTATTGCTCAACCGTAGCATACACATATTATATCTAAAATTAAATACAGAGCTGTTCTGTAGCTTCTGCTTGTACACTTAAATGATGATACTGCAGTCTTTAGAGTCCTATTCAGCCTTCTTTCAGCCCCTTTTTATTAGGCAAGTGAAAACGCAGCAAGTAATAACATGCATCAATATGAAACAATGCATAAGCAAGTGGGAGCTAAATTAAGGTTCTGTGAGTAGTACAAAACTGGCTTATTTCAATACTGAAGAGTCAAGCTCAGTCTTTGCCGCCCAAAGTGCTCCTAACTATTTTTTGCATATCTAACCCCTGGGATTAAAAGAAGAAGAAAAAAATTAACTATTGTATACAACAGATGTTTATGTAGCCACAGTTCATTAGATACCATTAGGACCATGTGAAACCCAAACATCCAGCATAAATTACTACAGCTTATGCTAGAGGATTAACTAGGTTAACAAACATTACCACAGAGAAACAGATGGACTGGGAGCAGAAAGAAATCAGGGGAGATGCTCAAAGTAGTCTAGTTCTGCTCCCTCCTGGAACTAAAAGACTGTATTCCAAGCCCCTGAGGGAATAATAATGGATCATATAAACCACGTGCTCTGGCAGGAAAGACAGTGAAGGGGTATGTCTGCTCAGTTTTCTGTACAGCAGGCCCTTGGCATTGCCTGGCATTGCAGCACCTTGAAACTATGGGGTGGGCTTTTTTCAAGTGAAGAGAAAGTCACAGTTCTAAATATGTTTAAGCTCAAGTCAAGCTTCAAAGGAATTTTCTGGGACAAAGAAAGGCGTTTCTGCAGCTTTAGGGGATTTTGTGACAAGCAATGGGAGAATAAAACTTTACAAAGGTTTGACGATAAGGAGTGCAACACTAGATAAATATATGGGTCTCTAACATCTCTCATGTAACAATACAGACAGGCTTGCATCTTTACCATGCAAATTAGCTTAGGGCTTTTGGAGCTAGCTGATGACTTCCTACCTCTTTCTCCTTTTAAAGTATTCAGGACAACACCTCAATAACATACTTGATTATAAGCATGAGGTCTATATTAAGCATATGCTTAAGGGTCTTATAGTTTTAAATATACTTTCCAAACCACAGAGCTCAGATAATTAAAAGCCCCACAGATAGCTACAAAACAAATAAATAACACATACACAATTCAGTTTTTCTGCTGATGCAGTTATTTACTAAGTTGGAACTAAAAATCTCAATACTTTGTGGTACAGCTGAGGTAAATCACATACAAAAGACAGAAACCATGTAGCTAAAACCAATGTCAGACAAATAAATACCTCAGACCAGCAAAGCACTTTGCCCTTTTTATTCAGAAATATAAGCATCAGGTATTTCCAGGTCTTCCATGGTAATCTACAGCTTTCGTAGAAAGACATCAGCATACAGATGCACTATGACTGCCACATCTAGTCCCACGAGACACACCTGGATGGGCATAAATAAAGGACCACATGACCTATGATAGTATGTGACCTGTGACAGGGTGCAGTGTGTTCAGCATACTTCAGGCGTTTGAAGCTCACTGGACATGTACTGAGCAGATAATCTGTGCCTCCATGAGTGTTTTGCACAGGATTTCCTGAGGCCAGGTCGTCTGGCAGGTTTGATCAACCAACCTGGACAACCGAATGCTAAGACCTATGGCTGGAGTACCAAGAGGAAAACCATCTCTAGCTTGTAATAAGGGTATGTATGCTGAGCTTTAGTCTGTTTTATTGGATTTCAACTAAGAAATGTAGGCCATGCTTGCTGTCTGGAGAACTGCATTGTGAAAAACCAAGGGCTATGCAAAGGATTTCGGATCATGGCAGAAGACATCCAACAAAATACAAGCTCCTAAGATTACACTGGGACTAAAACAGCTAATGAAATCCTTGGATATATTAATAAGTCTATACTGAGTAACAGTAGAGAGGTGATACGCATATACTGAAAAGAATGTTTCTGGGATACTGTAGCTTGACCCAGTATAGATACCTGAAAAAGAATGCTGAAAAACAGGATGGATAGGCATGTCACATGCATAAAATAAGTTTGAAAACCCCTGGAAATTGGAAGCTCTACAACATGAGGTGCTAAATTTATTGGAGTAGTTCAGGAGTGGCTTGGCACTGTCTATATATATACAGGGCAACACGTTCAGTAGTGTAGTAAAATGCTCTTCATTTTAAGAAACAAGCCTTTAAAAACATCCATTGATCAGGAGAAGTAAGCCAGAAACAGGTGCACCTTTTAAACATGTTTTAACCACTACAGAAAACTACAAATGAGCTTTATGTCAATTGTGGCCATATCTCTGGAAAGAAATTTCTAACAATTTTATAAGGCAAACTTAAGGCAGGTTTTGTTGTAGGACTCCAAGCTTGACATGTCAGACCTGTTGGGGGAGGTTTAGACTTGATATTAGGAAAAGGTTTTTCAATGAGAGAGTGATCCGATTTTGGAATGGACTGCCCTCGGAGGTGGAGTCACTGTGGAGGTGTTCAAGGTTAGTGTGGATGAAGTACTGAGTGGCATGAGCTTGATGTTAGATGTTAGGGTTACTTGGTTGGATTTAGGTTGGACTGGATGATCTTTAAGGTCTTTTCCAGCCTCATCATTATTGTGATACTGTGATACTGTGATACCTGGTGATCGTGGAGGCACCTCCAAAAGCTACTATGAACTTGTCCTGGCAAGAATTACTGTATAACTGATAGAAACAGTATAAACTAAATGAAATAAATATTCCTACATCATGAGTAGTTTTCTTCTAAATATCAATGTCCTGAAAAACAGGTGTTTTGTGTTTTTTTTAAATCCAAGATAGTTATTTTCCTATAAAATTTGGTAATTTTTACAAGAGTAGTACAACAGAGTGCTCTATAAACATCTAGGGGAAAAAAGTCTTAGTGAGAAAAACCCAAAACACCACAAAGTGTTTGCTTTGTTTTGCTCTTCAAACCTAGCATTTAAAGTCAATTATGTCTCAAAAATAGGGTCTTTCTACATCCAGGCTTGAATTAATGAAGGGATGAGGTGGCTACAACCACACTATAAAGTTAGAGGAGATCTGCAGTAGATAGGTACCCACGTATATTAGGACAATGGCTCTGATAAGCAAGACCCTCTCTTAAATACCCAACAACATACACAGCTAGAGCACTGCCACTGTAAGCCAGTGGAAGCTTGGACAAGCAAAAGTATTTTACATAAAGCACTAAAAAAGGAGTTCTTTAATGTGTGGGACCAGGAATGGACCTGAGATGCCAGGCCACGAGCTAGGCTGTGGGAACATGCCAGTCTCTTGCACTGAGCTGCCTGTTGCGATCTCCATCCTCCCCCCACTCCTCCATCCCTCACTGGGAATGCACACACATGCCTTTGGGAGCAGGAACAAATTGACTGCTACTGTGCTCTGAATAGGTCACATCTCAGGCTGGTCAATAATGCTGTTACGAAACTATACCAAGCCCTCCTGGTTAGCTCGATTAGGGCTGCAGCCCAGCCCAGTCCCAGTCCTCTCCTGTTTTTTCAAAATGTTTCAGTAAACCCACATCCAGTTTTCATGTAACTTTCTCCCTTGTCTTCAACTCCGATAGGAACAGATCAGCAAACCAAAATGCTATTTACATTGTAAATACAGCTTGGGAGCTCTATTTACTGTGTCAGTGAATTTGTGGCAGTACTAAAAGGATGAACCTGTTACTTCAGTGGGTGAAGTGTAATTATTTTGCCCAACTTCAGCAGAACCAGGATTTGTCATGAGTAAGTTTTCCTTGAGGAAGAAACAAATTTATAGAGGGCAAAAGATTTAAAAAAATTAAAATGATATTGAAAAAAAGGTTTCATAATTCTGAAAGGAAAATTACAACACATTTAAACTAAATATAACCTCTCCCTTTAGCTAAGTAAAACATCTTGAAAATCTTAATGCAGATTCTTACTGTAAATGAAAATACCTTCACAATATACGATGATACTGCCCAAATGTGCCACAAACTTGACTTTTGTAAACACAGGGATCCACCTGGTAGTCCAAAGGTCAGGTTCAGAGCAAGAAGGCTTTTATTCATACTTGAAGGTCATTCAGCCAAATACTGTAGCTTTAAACTCGCTAGGCTCTCTGTCCCACAGAACAGATGAAACAACCTGAGCCATCTCTGTCTTTTAGCAAGAGGTCAGTGCTCAAGAAGTCTAGGAGAGCGGGGCAAGGCTAGTTCCAAGTTCCACTATTTTCTGGAAGAACTGTTCATAAAAAGGAGACAAATTGTTCTGAGACTCAAATGACTGCACAATAGCTAAAAAACCACACAGAACAGAACTGGTAATTTCCACTGAAAGCATGGGGAACACCAGGAAGAGCATACAGAAATCCACAGAACCAGACAACACTCCCACTCTAATCAACTGCAATATCTTGCAAAGAATCTGGGAGGGGAATGGGGGAATGCTCTTATATTCACTTCAATCTGAAGAGCTGCTGGGAAAGGGCAGTCCAAAAACAAATCAATACATTAAAAATAACTCATAAATGCTGGAATCCCAGTGCTACAAGCAGAGATGACAAACTATTCTACATGAATTTATGCTGCTGAGCAGTACTAAAAGTAGCAGGACTCTATGGCAGTCATCTACGTACTTCATACTCTGTCAGTTGGTAGTCTAGAGAACAGTGAGGCAGGACAAGTGGCAATGGCAGGAAAAGAAAAACCTTTCAGTCAACAAAACACAAGTTCTACACCATCACAAATCAGGTCTCATACAGGTTACCAGTCATGGCTGGGTATGTTATGGTTGTACTTCATTTCCAGCCCCTTCTGTCATGTTCCAATCAAACAGGGAAAGAAAGGCAGTGCTTGTTAAAGCAGTTCCCAAAGGAATAAACTAAGAATATTTCCCTGAGATTTAGGATATATTTTTTTCATTTTAAATCCAAAACTAATGCAATTGAAGTGTTACCATTATTCAGTGAAGAACTGCACGCCTTTTCAGCAGCATAAGGCTGTGTACAGGCCAAGTGGCAGCTTTGGCTACAAGTAACCAACAGCAAAAGCTGAACTGTTCTAGGTAGCAGGTAGCACCTACAGACTGTGTCCACAGGAATGAATAAATAAATCACAATCTAGATTATCTTAAACCCTAGTTGTATTCTCCATCTCCCCTGCTTACCTTTTGCAGACATCCAGCAAAAAGGGAAAGTCACAAAAGTGGAAACAGAAAACTTGAGCAACTGAAAAACTGCACAAATGGTTTATTTGCAGTGACTACGGAAGCTCCCATCTCACAAGGTAAAAGAAGATAGCTGAAGCCATGAGTCTGGTTTTATGTTATCTGATAAAAGGGTACAGTAGAAGTGGGAACCATCTTAGCTAAAACTAGATAATAATACAGCACAAAAAACTCCATAAAAGTAAATGATCAGAGTGATGAAACAGACTTAAGTTTGGTCAAGGTTTATCCTTTTTAACTGCCAGTACAAATGTTTCTACAAATAGCATCCTCATGTTTTACAATATTAATTTGGTTACTGTTTTAAACCTTGTCTCCACTATACTCAAATGTGACAAGCTCACGTTTAAGGAGTCATTTACTTGAAGTAAAAGTAGTTTTATTTAGACAGCTCCAAAGAAAATACTACTGCAAGCTATCTAATCCCATTATGATGTTTCAATCAGTATTTACAGGCATACAAACTATGTATGCATACACATAAGTGTATTCCTCTTAAAGACCTTGTCTCTAAACACATGTGTGTATAAAAATGTAAACAGGTAACAGACAATTTCAGCTATTGGTATCATAGCTGAAATAGTGAAGTGCACATACACTGACACAAATGAAAAATAAAGCTGAAAGCAAGTGCCTAGCTCAAACCATGTGATGATCAAGTATTTTATTGGCTGGGGGTAAAATCATTACATCCACTTTTGTTCATTTAGTGTCCTCAGATGCAGCAGAAAGCCTCCAGCAATTCACAGAGGCAAAGCGCTATTCTGGGAGCCATCAGAAAATTAATGAGTTGAAAAGTTGAGCAACTAACTATATTTGCAAGGGGAACTCTCCAAGGCATACCTACCAACAAGAATTTCAGGCTAGAAATACACTAGGATGTTTGCCAACAGAAATATTTCATCAGTCAGTCTTGCACAGTTCTGTGGCTCCCATCTCATTTTTTGCCAAGTTATTTAGTGCTGCAGACACCAGCAAGCAATACATTTGGTGACTGCTTTCATTTGTCACACGTTTTTTCTAACACCCAGCTATTTTGTGATACTTCGTCTTCTGATCCACAGACCATAAGCTTGTCACAGAATTCTAAGGGGGTTAGTTTGTAGGAGAGAAAGAAGGTATAAGATGGAACTGGGAAATGCTGGGCTTCTAGGCAGCACATGAATCCAAGGATAGCCATTTCTCCAGCACAGATGTTCTGAAATGTGTGTCCTATATAAGACCATGTGTACTAAACAACCCATTTATGGAACATCTAAAGCAAACGAGCTCCTGCAGCAGTGTTTGTGCTGCTGCACTGTTCATCAGTAGAATGGTTTCTAAGGAGATAGGATGCAGGGTCTTTGCAGACAATACTATATTAAGGACTTTCCTGTGTACTCCCTTTCCTCTCATGTTCTTGTCTAGAATAACAAGGTTTTACATAGAATTATTCATTTACTGTAACAGAAATCAGATCACTTTTCCAATGCAGGTCAAAAATCAAGAAATGTGAGATTCAAAAAGCACAAAAAATCAAAACAAGAACTTCCTATCATCGTGAGGTCCTGGACCTCATCAAGCCACAAGCACAGTGACAGAGAAGTTCAAAGTGTTCCCGTCAGCGCTGCACTAACCAAGAACTCTATTCACCAGTGGCATGACTGATATTCAAGAGGCCTTGCATTATGCGAAGACTGATAAATCACAGAAAATCTGCATGGCCAAGCCAATGTATATGATCAGCATAACTGACTACCCAAACTGGGCAAAATAATTTAAAGTTAGACTCATCATTATTGTGATACACTGGGGGGGGGGGAAGGATTAGAACTCTATAAGCAATATTTTTTAACATCTCAAGTTTCTACCCATCTGTAGTTATGATACCATAGATCTGAATTGCACTAGTTAAATAAGCAATTAAGGAGTTAAGGTATCTTGAAAAGAGCAACTAGTTTCCACACAGTACAAACTGCATTTTCTGATGACAAAGAAAATGGAATATTGAGTTAAATAACTTTACAAAGCTTCTGTTGATATGTTTATTTTTCATAAAATTTCAGACTAAATTCGGGCTACTTCAAGACTTAGATGAGCTAACACACTCTATTTCCTCCACATCTTTCAATGCTCATATGCAAAACTCCCCCATCAAAGCGTAATTTTCCTGTCACTGCAGAGGCAGCAGAGTGTGAAATTTGTGCACTGAGAGGGCAAAGAGATGTGTCCACCTGTAGGAGAAGCTGATAAACAATCCATATCATTTGGGGACCCCATTTGGTAAGCTTTACATTTATTCTTATGAGCTGTGCAAGAGAAAAATGCTACACGCTAAGGTTTGGTCTATGTTATTCAGCTCAACACACAGGCTTGAAGAGAACTAACTCTGCTCACTCTTACAATTACTAATACAGTTTTAAAGTTTTCTTTTTGGAGAACCAAATATGGGAATGCCCTATCCAATCTGAAAGAGGACTGAATCCTTGTCCTCTTGGAAGTACAGCAGCATTATACTTGAAGTCACAAATGACAAAGCAAAGGAATCTGAGCGTATCTTTTGCCATTCTCTGCCATGCAGTCAGTAACCTATTTCTGACTCACATGGACAGCCTGTTCCCATATTTGACAAGGTAAGATTCATTCTTCTACCTGAGGGCATACACCTGCTTCCGTTATTTCATCTCCAGCACAGAGCTGGCATGGACAATTAGTCTTTGGTCTATTTTTGGCATGAGGATATTTGAACAATGATTGACCACAATAAACTCCTCTGCTCTACTAAACATTAAACAAGCCAGTCCTCTTTGTAACCTTCTTATGAGTCTAGAACCTTCACTTGTAAATAGGGGCAACATTTCTGTGCGGTCTTCCTTTTTAAACTACCAGGACAGTCTTCATATTGTTGTGAGGCCTGTGTTTATGAATGCAAATCTTTCATTCTTCTTTTAGCAATCCCACCAAAAAATGGTGTCTTCAAAGACAAAGTAACTGATGACTATTTTTCTGTAGCATTCTTTTCTTGCTGTTAGTCTCACTTCACTTATTGGAAGCACATGACTGTCTGTCCTGCTGTCATCCTTTAACTCCCATCTTTCATTCACTACTGAATGCTTTCCTTGCTAAAATCTCAGACAAAACATACTTCTGAGGTTTTTCCTGTGCTGGTCTCTTATTGGCAAAGGAACCTCCAAATAACCGGCTGTTCTTTTGCCAGCTGGCTTAAGGCACTCCTCCTTAGGTCAATACAAGAAATGGAACTCCATTGCTCAAAAAAACCCACTGACATTACCAGGCAATATGATTCTTTTCTTCCATATCGGAATAGGTATATAGATTATACATGCAGCCAAAACACTTCCATTTAAGCTGAAAAAATTAACTGTGAGAGGTCTTGTTGTGAGAATGAACACAATGTGTCCCCCTTCAGCAGATAAGAGGTCATACTGTATTTTACTACCGCTTCCATTGCTACTTTCCTGTTATTCCAGTGCTAGGAAGACCCTCCACAGACTCGCTGACAGCCTGCTTCTGTAAGGAAAGCTCTTCCTCTGTCCTGCTACCAGCTAAGAAAACACCCCCATCACTAGAAGTCATACGCATTCTGAACCCGTTCATTCAGACTTCCTTTCACAGGGTTTTAACTGCCATAATCTCTGCTGAAGGCTGAATCAAAAAGCAGACACAAAACACTCCTGAAAGAACAGTTCACATCAAATGTTTATCAGGTCTCATTCTTCTTGTGCATAAACAGATGCCCCTCTCTTTTACTGTCTTCCTTAGTCTTTGCTTTCTACGGTTTCTACAAAGTGTGTTCCACTATCTCTACCCCCAGAAGCTTCTAATCACTAATTCTCTGTTTTAATCTTCTTCTGTCTATATTTATCACTGCATTTCCCAACTTAGTCTCTTACTCTTTGATCCCTTAATAGACACCATTACCCTGCAACTTCTTTATTCTTATTAACAGCCTGAACATTCTCCACCAAATATAATTCACAATATGTTCCTTAGCAGTTGTTTTCTTATTGTACTTGCAAATTTTCATCTTTCCTCAGTCTACAGAGATGCTGCAGAAATTGTTTTCTCTACTACTGAAATTCTTCGACTCCTCCAATTCAAAGAAAACTTCAAAGGCACACAGTGTTGTCACATCTTGTTCCATTTCTTTTTTGGAGAGGACAATAGTGGTTATAGCATCCAGGAATCATCCCACATCATGTTTTAAACTTTGTGACTGCAAACACTGCGTCTTTTTCTCTACAACATCTAGTTCTTTAAAGGCAAGAAACAGTGTGAGACCCCTCGTGTTTTGCCAGCTGTTCAAATAACAGTCAACTCTTGATGTCAACAATTTCACATTACAAATTGGTGCAATACCAATGGGTAGGTAAGTGAAAGGGGAAGCATCGCAGAAGTGCATTTTCCTTTTGATGATACAGGCTCGTCATGTTGAAATTGATGTAAGGACACTTATAACAAATTATGAGGCTTGTGTTCTTAATATTCATCATTTCTAATCACCTCTGCAGGACCTGTTTTATCCTTTGTTATATGGAATCAGAGGTAAGGACTTATTTTCGGCCAACATGAAACAAAGGTAGGCTGCTTATGCCATGAGAGAAAACTATGCTTCCCATAGTGGACAGAAAGGGAGTTGCAGGCTGAAGAGGAAAGGGTGATGAGTGGGGAGGTGCGTGCAAAGCAGGAGAGGTTACTGTGTAACTTTGAAGGAAACCAAACAGAAAAGCAGCAGTTTGGGAAAAAACACACTGCCTCTTAGTCTGAGACTGACCAAGATGCAATGACTAAAAAGCACATGTTCAATGTCACCAAACAGGATGAGCCTGCAAAGCATAGAGCAAAGCTTTGCAAATATGTCTAGGCTTAATTTAAATAAAAAGATTAAATTTCTAGTATTTCTTCATCTCTTTATGGATGCTTTCCCATGCCTGGCTCCAAACATGCTCGAGGCGAGCAAAGGAATCAAGCAAATCAAGCATAGAGCAACACTGTTCATTCAGCCAGTTCAGCATATGTTCTGACTCTCACCTACAAATTCACCCCAACCTTTCTCTGTTGCTTTCTTTCCCTTCAGTCTGCATCATGCTGTGCAGACCACATACGTTTCAGTCAGGCACATCCTGCTCGAACGGTCTCACTTGTTAAATCTGAAAAAAACTACTAAATCCTTACATATTTGATTCAAAATATTGTTCCCATTTTTAACTTTAACAATGCACATGGATGGTGTTGCAGAAACAATAGACTTTATACTTGAGCACTTTACAGCCTTGTATTTACATAGGACTGAATGAAGCTCACAAAATTCATCACCTAACCATCTGCAAGACTGGCCCCAGTCCTCCTTTATTACCTGAGTACTGATAAACATCATCAGGTGTTATGCAAAACTGTAGAAAGCTAAGTTATTCCAGAATAAGCTATTACAGCAGCACAGGCATTTTTAAAACAGGGACATCTGAGTGACTCAGTCTGTTTTCACAATAAAAGAAACTTTCTAGAAATAACAAAAACTCCATCATGAGGTCTATCATTCTACCAAGACATCCAGCCCTGGTGTTTACAGGTGCTTTATACAAACTAAGCAAAAAATAGCAAAGAAATTACTAGGTTATATTAAAAGAAATGCTTAAAATAACCGGTGTGAGGTAACGTTAGAGGCATGCAACGAAGTAGGTTAGGTCACACCTACAACTTATTATTTGTCTTCAGTTCTGAGATCTCCTTTATGGGCTCTAGAAACATACTAGTACAGCTGTTGAGAACAGTGTCAACAGTGAACCTTGCATCAAGGCAGCTGCTTCCTTGTTTGAAATATTTGATGAATGTTACTAAATACTATGTCCATGTTTCACTCTGTCCTCATTTCAAGAAAATCCTAACAGTTTAGTTGCACAAATTCCTGGATCACTTTGTAATTTCTTATTTATACAAGAGTGAGACGACAGTAGTCCAGCAAAAGCATGTCCTTGAGATTCCCTCACATTTATGGCCTTTAAATTAAATCCATGGCTACAGATATGACTGTTGCTGTCCTAACTTGTTCCTCACCACCGTGGTCACATCATGTCAGAAAATATGATGTCACATCTAAAATTAGAAACAAATCTCAACTGTGATGAGTTCAGCACTGAGCCTAAACTTGAAGAATGCTAAGTGCCTTCCAAGAGGAAAATGAATTTCAGAGTTCCCAGCAACAAACAGATTTTGATTGCAGAATAGCAAAGACAGGAGTAAAATGGAAAACAAAAAGAAAAAGAAAAAACAAAAACCAAGAAAAAAGATAAATAAAGAAATTCATTTCAAATAGATACTACAGGAAAAGAGAGAAGAAAGTGAGAGGATTAGTGTCATGCATTTATATAAAAACTTGGGGATTTTCTTTCTAAAGACTAATGTGGTCTTAATTTTCAAAGTTCAATTCAAAATCTAAGCCAGTGGCTGCTGGGACTAAACCTGCTTCAAATTATTTTAAACCCTGCAGGTTTGCAGTCCATTTGACCCACAGAAAAAGTAACAACATTCCGTATTACAGATAAGCTTTAAGTGACCTTATTTACTTCAGCATACCACCTGCCTGGATCAATGCAATCACTAGCTATTTCTACATTACCCCTGAGCTCAACAGCATGGAGAAAAAAAAAGACATTTGACAACAGCATCCTGGGGGCATCAGAAGGGGGGTGGTTAGCAGATCAAGTGAGGTTCTTCTCCCCCTCTGCTCTGCACTGGTGAGACCGCATCTGGAGTGTTATGTCCAGTTCTGGGCCCCTCAGTTCAAGAAGGACACAGCTGCTGAGAGAACTGGGTCTCTTGAGCTTGGAGAAGAGGATGCTGAAGGGTGACCTCATTAATGTTTACAAATATGTGAGGGGTGGGTGTCAGGAGGATGGAGCCAGGCTTTTCTCAAGGTCATCTGGTGAGAGGACAAGGGGCAATGGATGCAAGCTGGAACACAGGAGGTCCCATCTAAATATCAGAAGAAACTTCTTCCCAGTGAGGGTACCAGAGCATTGGAACAGGCTGCCCAGGGGGATTGTGGAGTCTCCTTCTCTGGAGACATTCAAGACCTGCCTGGATATGTTCCTGCGCTACTTGGTCTAGGTGACCCCGCTGTGGAAGGAGGATTGGACTGGATGATCTTTTGAGGTCCCTTCTGATCCCTAATGATTCTATGAATATGAAAATATAATAAATTCAAAGCTATGAAGTTATCAGGACACTTCCTAATTCCGGCTATTTTGTAATTTCTTGAATTCTACTTCAGATACTTTTTTGTTGCAAACAGTACACACAGCCCAGGTACTAACCACACTGGTAAATTACTCAGCATGGTCAATATAACAGATGCAAATACGTAAAATAAATACTTTTGTAACAAACACATCACGGAACAAGGAAACCTGGAATGTCACTCTTAAATTTAAACCACTAATAGTATCCATTAGTATGGAAGTTAACTTGTCTACAACAATTCTGGAATACAGTGGAGACTATTTATTTCCGTTTAGATTGGGAAAAGCAGCAAAGACTCATGGTTGCATGGAGTACGAAATTTCTTTTAAGAGCACAGCAGTTACAACAGACACCATGTGTGTGCAACACATGGTTTACCACGTCTCTTCTATAAAACCTAGATTTTTTCAGATTACCTAGTCAAAACTTTTCAGATGTGATTACTAAAGGCACTTTCTGACAAGATGTTGAACATGGTATGTCCAAAGCTCAGAACATAGTACTTTCAAGAAGGGAGAAAGCTGCAAACGTGTATTATACCTCTCTATAAACTAAACTACATGGCCTGAGTTGTTTTCCCTGGTGGAGCCAGTGGGATTTTCTGACACTGGCCTAAGAAGCTCTGTACCCCATCCAAATCAGCACACAGACAACATAGCCAAGTGAAATATGTCTGTCTGTCTCACAGCTTAAGGTACAGTAAAGATCAGTAGACCTTTCCCTTGTGACATCTGACTTTAGTGAGCCATTTTTAATAACTGTTGCCACAGCAAATAGAGAGAAATGCCTGAAAGCTGGTACAATGACCACAGAGACGAGATGAAAATCAAAAACTTACTCACCAGCACATGCTTTTCATACAGATATCTCATGTATCCCCCAAAATCTAGATCCCAGCTATGGCAAGATCTGAGCTTTTGTTCCAACTGTTAAGCTTATGGTACCATAGTTGTGAAGCTATCTGTACTAGAGGTGTTCACTGGTACAGAAGAAAGTAAGAATTTGGTGTAGAGGTTTCTGTTACAGCCTGGAAGCAACACAGATGAGATTGAGTGAAGCCTCAAACTCCATGTATCAGAGCTTCCCCAAGGTGAGCGTGAAAATTCTTCAGTCACCTCATCTGCAAAATGACTTGAAGAATAAAAACTTAACTTTGCATCTGTCCAATCCATGGGAAATTGCCTGCTGTCACCGACAGATAATAAGCTCCAAAAATAAGGAACAATTGATCTCAAGGGGAAAAATAGATTGATGGGGGGGAGGAAAAATCATTGAACAGAAAGGGAAAAAAGTTACTTACTTCCTCTGAGAGTTTACAAATCAAAATTACCGTACCACTCAGCAATGAAATATGCATTCACTGCAACTGGGTTTTTGTTGTCCCACCTGAAGATAAGAGTTGACAGTCCAATTGTTAGAATTATTGCTTCAGTAAAAATTAGCCACCCTAAACAATTCAGTTACAAATAAAAAATACTCATTTTCTATTAATGTTTCAAAAGCTTAAATCACTAAAAAGCAAATTAATTGTACTGAATTGATTGTTGTGGCTTGGTGACTTATTATCAAAACTAATTGCACAGCACATATGAGCTTGATGTTACCATGCTATAACGCGTCAAAATCCCACTAAGGACTCCCTGGGGAAAGTATGCATCTAGGTAGAAACAGCTGTTTGTGTCAAGGATAATCATCTTCTTGCTATGAGAAAGTGTAAAACAAGCATGAGGCACAATGTCCCTTTGTTATGTTAAATAAATATATTTGCATATATATAATTTTTAAAATGGTATTTATTATTTTCTTCACTATTACCTCAAGCCATGGAGGAACATTAACATCTATACCAGTGTTGCAGAACAGACTAGCTAATTACTATTAAACTTATTACTTTCAATCTTTATATCACAACTATAATCAGATTGCAATCTAAAATGAACCTAATGAGTATAATCTAGTCTTCTAATCTAACAGATCTTTGCTTCCTTGTCTGTTTGGTATGGCTTTATACTGCTTTTGTAATTGAAACTATACTACTCTACAAGCTGTAAGTTCTTCCATTTCACATTTTCCCTTTCCACTAACAGCAGTGCAATAGCAGTCTGATTTTGTTTTAATGAAGAAAATATATGAAGATATTAAATCCCTTAAGTACTCGCTCTATCTGTGAAAAAGTGCTACCATGCATGCTTGCCAGGCTGGCCACTGTAAGGAGCACACACCGCTCTGTGTTCCAGTGGCCAAAGAGATCATGCACCTAGTCTCACAGCACTGGCAGCTGTGATGTCCACTCACATAAAAGTCCTGCCCCTTTGAATTCAAGGCTGGCAACATGACTGAATAGACAGAATGCAGGCACAATGTGTAGTGGAAACCAACAGATTACCTACAGCTGCTAACCAAACCTCAGTGTCACAAGGTCAGTACCAGATGGATCCCTGAGGCTGGGAAAAGGAGACAAAGACCTAAAGCACCTGAGAAACTGTAGAATTAGATCCTCTTCATATTTTCACAGTGCAGCTCCTAACTACACAGAAAGCTTTAGTATACTCAGCCATGCAAGGACTTCTAAAGCGAAGCAGCTGAGTCACAGATTGCTCATCATTTGGCTCATCTGTTGAATTTCATGCCTTCCCCTACCCCTAACGATAATATGGATGAAATACTCTATTTTTAACAGGCTTCTCAGGGGGTTTGTGGAGTCTCCTTCTCTGGAGACATTCAGATCCACCTGGCTGTGTTCCTGTGCAACTTGGTCTAGGTGATCCTGCTGTGGCAGGGGGATTGGACTAGATGATCTTTCGAGGTCCCTTCCGATCCCTAATGATTCTGTGATTTCTTGTACACATTGTTCTTCTCTCAGACCAAGAGAAAACAAGCAGCATAGCTGTACCTGTCAGGTAGGAACTGGCACTGCACCACTTTACCTAGTGTTACAGAACCCCCATCTTTCACTCAAGTAATCTGAGTTCACTTCTCATAAAAAAGTCCCACTGGAACTTACACATATGAACTGGCTTATTTCAGGGAAATCCCTTGTTGAAGAACACCATGTAAAGCTATTATGAACTCTTAAACATAAAAAGCTGTGGCTCTTGCAAATACAAGTCCACTTCACAAAGGTAGATGTAAATACAAACAGTAATTTGTCTGACCTGGTCCCAGCTGGACCTGATCCAGAGAAACAACTGCCAAAGTCAACAAGGTAAATGTCTTTCTTTCCCACTCTTCCTTTCTCTACTTTCAAAATTGTATTTAAGTGAAAGGATGAGAACAGCTAAAACAGAAATGGGATGCTAAAATGTGATAAACACTCAATGGCTGTAGAGAGATTACACGGAAAACCATCCAACTGAAAACGAATGCATCTCAACTAGTAAGGAGATGTCCTTCCAAACCTGAAGCTGTGCCCGGATAAAAATCATAGACAGGAGTCAAATAAATACAGGAACACAGTAATCTCTCATCCCACCCTAGAAAGTATAATGATCAGTTAGCAGATTGACTAATAATTTTGTCTTCAAAGGTACAAAGAATGAAATCGACTGTCGGAGAACCTCTCTATGGCCAGATGATGTTCAGGATGTGATCACAGAATCCAGAGAAGACAAGGCCTTTGTGGTAAGGCTAAATGGATACTGTGCACACTTGCTCATGCAGAAACAGGGGAAAGTGGTGAAATGGCAAATGTGCCGTACTAAAGGCAAGAGCTCACTGTACAGGGCTGCAAGAACTCTCTCAAACTGAACAGGCAACAAGGTAGCCAATGAATTCAAGCAAGGGAAAGGGAAAGTGACGTGTGCAAGCAAGTACCACCAACCTAGTCATACATGTAATCTGACATTGGGCAATAGGAGACACTCAGGAGTAAAATCTAAGATTTGTAAATAGTTCCACAGGAGAAGTCAGGAAAAGGATATCAAAGAATTGAAAATTATGTTGGGAAAGAAACAGGACAGACAAATGAAATCATCAGGCCTTTGCTCAGGAAAGTGAATTAGGCATGTAAAGACCTTCAGACAAGGCCACCTTTTAAAAAGCCATTTTTAAAAGGGATCTTGTTGAAACAGAGGCAGAGTTTACTGGGTTTGTACTTAACCAAAAATAAAACTAAAATCTTCTATTCCTTACAAGTCTTATTTTCAGGTGTCTGCTTCAGTGCCTCAGAACAACCAAAGAAAGCAAAGGCAGAAAGAGCACAGCCCAAGTCCAAAGTGCTCAGGTGAGCCTCTCTCCATCCCAGGGGCTCTTTGCAGCTCCTCTCAATAAACAACTTACTCTGTTAGGGACTCCTTACTCCCACCTGCCTGTTCCCAGATAGGCAGCAGGCTCTGGACAGGTGCAGCAAAATCTGATAGATCCAAGAAAACAAACGTACAACACATTAGCATTTTAGCTGAAATGCTCAGCCACTGCAAAAACCACTTCATGGAAGCGCCAGCCTAAGGCACAGAACCAGACTGCGCAGGCACTGTCACTCAGGCCATAGAACAGGAAGGAAGGCGTTGCTGCTGAAAAACCTGTTAAAGAGGCATCTGGACTGATGACCTAATATTTACAGTCTGGTTAAAAAATGCAGAGTCTGAAAAATATTGCCTATATAAAATGAAGATACACAAGGGATTGTTTTTCCTCCTGAAATTCAACTGTATTTGATATTGTCCAACTTACCTGTAAATCCTGAAGAATTTCAAGACCTCATGAATATAATAAATCTGATGTAATCCGAATGAAGAGCCTGTGATGCCACTTTTCAGACTTAAGACACAGTCGGCTAACGGTTAACAAGTTTTGCTAAGCAAGCCAATCTCATTCATTTAATAGCATCTCCAAAAAATACGTCCACAGAACATTGTACTGAGAATTAACTGTGATGCCATTACAGGCCTATGTTAAGGCTCCACAGGGACAATGAATCATGTATTTACATTTTAGCCAGCAAAGCAGTTGCCTAGCAGCAAAGATGCACACACCTGCTGCAAAATAAACGTGGGGAAAACATTAAAGACCAGAGAATAATAAAACAAATTTAAAAACCCCTTCTGTAATCCTTTAGATGTAACTGAGGAACTTGGATTTCTACAGTGGTAGAACAGAAATACCTCCTTGCACTGCACTTCTGTTTAAAAGTGTTTACATGCTTTCTAAATATCCTTAGGTGACAGAAGGAGATTTGAGTGCAGGTTAGGACAGGGAAAGCATTTATTCTGCTCAGAGCTGTACTAGTGAGTTTGGAGGGATGGGTTATGCCTCATATACACATGTAAATAATCAGATCTAAGAAACATGGATGTAACCAAAACTATTCTCAAAGACTCAAGTCCACACAACTGCACTAAAAGCATTACTGAATCCGCAGTGAAGACAAAGATAACTTCCACAGAATGTCCCATCGCAAATATTCTCCAAGCAAAGTAATGATGTTTGGCTGTTGTCCTTCGGCTGATGGAATTGTACCCACCACACAATACTTAGTGAGCCATACAAGCTTACCACAGACCCCCTGTATGGTGCCTCTATTTTTTCTCTAAATGTCTGAACTCCAGAGTCAGAACTTTAGTTAAGACTTCATCTTTTCATAGGACATATATTTGAATATAGAAATGCATTTAGATACCTATAAGTGGAAAATGGAATTATTATAAAACTCCTTTTTAATATATAGATAACTATCCCATGAGGTTTAAATGAAAGCTTGAGTATGTGACAGAAATCTTTAGACTTCCAAAAGAACCCAACAAAAGGCAAACACAGGACTCTCCTAAAGACACTTAAACAATATATAATTATTCAGGAAATAGCTTCTAAATTGACTGGCTTTTGAGGACTGACTCACAGCTTTTATTCTGGGTTGGCAGTACAGCCTTGCTGTCTCAAGCATGTTCTTAACTGGGCTGTGAAGTCAGAGTGGAGCAATGTAAGATTCTCTCATATTTTGCCAGGAAAGAAGGACCAGCAAAGCAGTGCAATTTCCAGCCATGTAGAGCAGATTTTTACCAACAGGTAAAGCTAAGTGAAATAATAAGCTTTAAAAACACAAAACAAATGCAAAAAAATCCTTGACAGAAGAAAGAACACACCGACTCTGCTTCCTGCTCTTCAGACCATGTGAATCATTTTGACTACATGAAATAATTTTAAATAGCAAGTCCCTGTTCTCCAAGCATAGTTTAGGTAAATCCATATTGGCCTGCTTAATTACCTAGCAGCTGATTAAAAGGGACTGCCTGATATCTGCTAATAGAGTTCAAATCATGTAGTGGAGCATCTGCCTGACAAGAGGAGGCTGAGAGAGCTGGTAATGGTTAGCTTGGAGAAAAAGAATGATCAGGAGGATCTGACAAATGTGTATAAATACCTGTTAGCAAAGAAGGGAACAGTCTTCTCAGTGGTGCTGGGTGAAAGGACAAGTGGCACAAATTGAAATACAGCCAATTTTGTCTAGAAATAACTACAAACAAAATAAACCCCTTGTTTACTGTGAGGGTTATCAAACACTGTGACACTTTGGCAAGAACTGGTGGAGTCTCCATCTGTGAAGATATTCAGAGCCTGGCTGGGTACACTCCTGGGCTGTAAGTGACAGTGGTGGATTTGTCCAAAGCTGGAAAAAGTGACGCTTCTTCAATTAAGTTGGAACTGACTGAGACCAATCCCAGGAGGATGTCATACATGAATGGCCCTTTGTCCTCACAGAGAGATCCTGTAGCTTTTGTGGTGCCCCACATGGGTAAAGAGGCCACCTGAACACTGCTCAGTGCAAGACTTATGGTATAGATCTATAGAGTTTGGGCTTAAGCTTTATTTTTATTAATTCTGTAAGTAATTTACAGTGATGGGTCAAGCATAGACAGATTCATTTAGGTAGTCTGATTTCCTTAAACATATCACTAATAAATTTAAGCCGTGAATAGACTACCTGCTCCAGATCTAGCCATTCTGGTTTACTGTGGGAGTGCTCCCATTGCAATCAGGCCACCAAAGTATTTTCACTCAAAGAGACCACCAGTCAGATGTCCCAGATGCTCTAGTCTTTGGAGAAATTGCACAAACTCTTATTCTGGCAAAGCTTTTTGAAATAATAAGCCCCAGATGAAAAGTAAACAAGACACTGGCACAGATAAAAAGACTTTCAACCAGCACAGCTACTCAGAGAGCAGGCATGGCCATGAGCTAAACTAAAGCAATATCACTTCAAACCGAGCAGTCTCTCAATTTAAACTCAGGTTTAAAGACAGGCTTAACTCTAAGTTAAAAATAGAGCCTTAGGAATTCCGTGCAAAGAACTGCACATGGATAATCAATTTCCCTGAGTTGAGCTTTTATAAAACACACGTGGGGATCAGAGTTTTGCATCACATAGGACCAATGTAGAACTACATACAACCTTCAGGAAACAAGCCTGATTTTTTTTCTGAACTATGGAGAATTTGCCCTCAAAACTCACAAGCAATATTAAACCTTACTTTTAGAAGTGCTGGTACCAAGGGTTTTCAAATCTCAAGTGAAACTGCTTTTTGGAATAAACAAAACAAAACCCAAACCAATGTCTAACACATTTCACTGAAATACTTGGGAAAATTGTTTTAAATTGGTTTGGAACTTCTATACACAACAACATGTTGTGAGAGAAAACGTTCTGTTTGTTTTCAGATGTACATTTCCCCCCGTAAGTTTTGCATAGCAAACACTCACTATAGTGAATCCTAAGAGCTGGAATATGTGTTTGGTTTATTTACTTTGCAGCACTGCAGCAACTAGGGATAAATTATGCACTTGCTGCCAGGACTACAAGTCCATACAAATGTATTTTAAGGGAATATAGATGACTATAAAGCTGTGAGAAGATTGGAAACCTGAGTATTCCCATCATACCCCTTGGCTCCACACTCCTCAGTGTTAGAACTGGATGTGTTCACTGTGCCTGACTGTGTCCGAAGCAGAGTTACGCAAGACCCTAGCTCTGTAACACACCAGGGATTTTCACTTTGCCCCAGAGCCACCACAGCTGAAGGACCTGGACCCGCTCTCTGTCCCCAGCATGGACCTGACAGTAGACAGATCTCTGTGAATTCCACTCCCTGGGATTACAGGCTTTGGATGCCACTTGGCTTCAGACACTGAAGCACCCAAGATAGCAAACCTGCCTTCATGACTACAGCTGACCACCAGATACCAGCAGGGACAGCACACTTCACAGCCCAAGTCCAAGCCCTTTCACACTGCTCCACAAATCACATGATTCAACTTCTGGCCAGTGGCTATGGTACCTCATTTCCAGGCCAGAGTGTGCCACCTCTCCAGAGCACTCTATATGTGTGGCAGAGAGAAGCAGCTGATAGCAAGCCCCTTTCTGAGGCCTCAGATACTCCCAGTTAAAGAGTTAGAGTCATCAAGTGATGAGATCAAGTCCATAAGTATGACCTCACCACATGAATGAACTCATAAGACAGCATGTGTATTTTTAGGATAGAATTTTTGGAAGCTGCCAGCGCTGGTCTAATCCTATTGCCACTGATTGCAGATCTGTTATTCTAAAGACTCTACAGCCAGACTGTTATTTCAGACAACAGGACCTGGTAGAAGCTGACATAGTTGCCTTATGATGTAGAACCATAGTCTTTTAAAAAATTAACTACACTGTCAAAATGAAACTGATTATTTTAATAAAAGGTACTTGGAGAGTAAATTACGTTTCCTCCCTTTTCTCTTAACCCTCTTTTCCTACACACACAGATAGGAGTTTTACTGAATTTGGACAATCATGAAGCTGTGTCAGTTTAGGCAAAATTTAACCAGCTTCTAAATGCTTCATATGATTAAACAAGGTACCAGACTTTGCTCTAATGAGAACCATGAATTTTTTCGGGAGGAAAAATCAGTATTTACATAAATAGCTGATCACTCCACATGAATCGCACACAGAGACTGAAGAAAAAGACAGCTCATAATCAACTCAGATATAAATAGCCTCTAGTTCATCAAAACCTTTGTGGACAACAATAACATATTAGTGGAAAGCAAAGTAACTTACAGTAATTAGACTTAGCCTGCTACTTAAAGAAAGTTGTGACTCAACACTAATAACTAATTTTACCTTCCATGATTAGTGAAAGCTGATTAGAATTAAGTATGTTATCTGCTGGCTCTGACATGATGATTGTCCTACACAGAATGCCTTATTAGTTCTGCTGCAACAACGAATTTCTCTTTAACAGGTATGCTCAGCCACACTGTAAGTATTCCACCACTTGTTAGGCTCTCCTACAACACACAAAACTCATGTAGAATTCAGGAGCTATAGCCATTGTTTGGTATGGACTGAATTCTGTGAGGAACTAAGAAACCCTGGGTTCAGAAATCTGTGTTCCAGGAGGTAAGACACACCTAACTATAAACTAAACTGACTAATTTATCACAGTCCCAGCCAATGATACCACAAAAATACATGAAAGTCAAAGCTTTCACAGACTTCTCCTGATGCCAAGATATTACAGAAAGGTAGGTAAATATAGTATTGGTGAAATTATTTAGCCATAATTCTCAGTTATTTATTTACATGATAAATTGTTTGCCCAGACTGAAACATGGATAAAGACTAGACAGAGCAGAAAGACACAACAGACAACTGGATACTTGCAGGTTGATGCTTACTATCAAAAAACATCTTGACAAACACCTGATAGTCTGTCTCAGCTAGATGGCAACTCTGCATCGAGAACATGCAACGATGGCTCACAAACGATCTCAGTACCTGAATATGAATGGTGGAGTCTCCAATAAAAGAAATACAACATGACCAGAAAAATCTATTTGAATACTGTGCTTGGTGGAGTAGAACGGGTAACATTAGTGATAGGTACTGCTATTTCAAAAGAAGAAGGTCAGATGTTGCCCCGCTAAAGAAATGAAACCTCATCAAATTCAAACTGAGAAATGTGTTCTGTTGGATTACATAATGGATCTTGATCCAAACTGAGTCTCTCAATAACGCACAGGGACTATGTCAGTTTTATTATTTGGGGTTTACTGTGATATAAATGAGAACAGAGACAGAACTTGGCTCCTAACTACAAACATTGAAGCCCTTTATTTGCCTTTTATGAAGTATTTTAAAGTCAGAGATCAGGACTTTCTCTTTAGGTTGCTTTCCCCTCAGGCATTGATTCTAAAATCAGAGACTGAATTTATGGGAGGAAAAGACCTTTGTAATCTTTTGAGATCCCAAATGGGCAACCTCTATCAGAGCACGTTTTATTTTTACAAACTAAGGCTCAACAACCATGAAGGGCATGTAAGCCCCCATAAACCCTATGCACTGGTTCCACTTCAGTGAAATCAAGTGAAGTAAAACTGGCAGGTTTCCTGAAGCTCAAATAAAACTTATTTTCTTGTAATGATTTCATGGAGTACCTGAAAACGTCACCTATGCAAAGCCTGTCTCCTCTGCCATCTGCTGGAGCCCTACAATATAAACCTGATGTACTGTATTATAACATTTGAAATCGACCACAAGGAAGACAATGTTACTATATGAAATAAGATGGCTAGTCAAATAATCATGAAGAATGCAGAACTCTTATCAGATTGATCTAGCACAGCCAGCCACATTTGATCTTAGATTTAGCAGTTAGGTCAGCATCCCACATCAAATAAATAAAAATCATCCCGTCCTTTCAATAAAGGAGCATTAAAGCAAAAGTTATGGGTCCAAATGCCAGCCAGTTACTCCAGTACAGTTACCCAATACGTATCAATTTGTAATGGAGTCCAGACCGATCATAGAATCATTAGGGATTGGAAGGGATCTTGAAATGTCATCTAGTCCAATCCCCCTGCCACAGCAGGATCACCTAGACCAAGCTGCACCCGAACACAACCAGGCGGGTCTGGAACGTCTCCAGAGAAAGAGACTCCATAACCCCCCTGGGCAGCCTGTTCCAGTGCTCTGGTATCCTCACTGGGAAGAACCTTCTGATATTTATGTGGAACCTCCTATATTCCAGCTGGCACCCAGTGCCCCTTGTCCTATCACTAGAGAAGTCCTGCACTAGTGAGACTGGAGTATTGTGTCCAGTTCTGGGCCCCTCAATTCAAAAAGAACAAAGAGCTGCTGTAGGGTGTAGAGCAACGAAGATGATGAAAGAAGTAGAGCATCTCCCTTATGAGGAAAGGCTGAGGGAGCTGGATCTCTTGAGCTTGGAGAAGAGGAGGCTGAGGGGTGATCTCATGAATGTCTATAAATCTGTGAGGGGTGGGTGTCAGGAGGATGGAGCCAGGCTCTTCGCAAGGGCATCTGGTGATAGGACAAGGGGCAATGGGTGCAAGCTGGAACAAAGGAGTTTCCATATAAATATCAGAAGGAACTTCTTCCTAGTGAGGGTACCAGAGCATTGGAACAGGTTGTCCAGGGGCGTTTGTGGAGTCTCCTTCTCTGGAGACATTCAAGACCTCCTTGCTGTGTTCCTGTACAACTTGGTCTAGGTGATCCTGCTATGACAGGGGGATTGGACTAGATGATCTTTCAAGGTCCCTTCTGATCCCTAATGATTCTGTGATTCTATGATTTAGCAATAGCAGAAAAATCTGCAAGAAATATGAGCTAAAAATGTCTACTGGATGTCAACGGGTGGGAGTTGAACAAGGGTACAATAATGTAGCTAAGGAGTTTTACCCCATCAAGGTCCAGATAGTCTGAAACCCATGCACTGTGCCAGACAGCAATTTATATTTTTTCCAGCTCTGACATTAGGCAGACTCAGCTTGGAGACTGTCACCTCCAGGAAAAAAACCTCTTGGGTTTTTTTGCAGTTAGGAAGTTCTGTGTGAACTTGTAAGAAAAGTCTTCCTCTTGATCACAGAAGCTGAACAGTTCCTGAGACCCAAATTCTCCCCTTGCTCTTGTGTACAGTTCCTTTGTACCTACAGCCAATTAAAATGACTGACCAGTGATTCTTGAAGTCCCCAGAAATATGAGAGCTCTGAGTTAGCACCTCACACCCTTCACACAAGACATTTCCCCTGGCTTGAAAGACTAAATGCACTGCCAATACTGCTCATTTGCTCGAAACCTACACCCCCAAGGGATGTGAGCCTCCCGGATGCCATTTACCTGCAGTTGTTTGACCAAGTGGAGCAGGCTGGGAGAATTTCTCTAAGGTGGAAGGAAAACAAACTATCTCCCCATCCCTTCACACTAGCATGACACTGCATGGAGTGCAAATCTAATGCGATATGCAGTAGTTTTCAGCTAAGAGGTGATAATGAACAGCCTAGCTCTCCTACCTGTAGCCAGCTGTCTCATGTGGTGGCAGCACCAGCACCTCACCTGCTCCCCAGCACAAGGAGGATGCTTACACTTAGACAAAATTAAAGGCAGTTTAAGCTAGATGTTTGCACAATCATTAACACACAGCGAGAAGGGAGTAACTAGCAGCACTACCTTTGAGCTGTTAATTGCTGTGGTTTGCATTGGGTTTATTATCTACATTGCTTGCAGGAAAGGAGCTCATTTCCCCAGGAAAGCTGCCAGTATGTTATGTGAAACACTATGCTTTTGCCATGGCCACACTTTGAAAGAATGACAGCTTCTCCTGGTGGTGTGAAGGATGGAGCCTGGACATTTACCTCAGGGTCATGAATGACCAGTGGATGGGATGGTGGGCTCTTGAGCCCCTGAGGAAGGTGCTAGAGCAGGAATGAGGAACAGAATTGTCACATGCTTCTGTCATAAGTATTTGTAAAATACTAGCTGGAAGAGCTGTTACAAATCTCCTGACAAACCACGCTGGGAGTCCTGCCTCTCCCCCAGATAGCAGATCCGTATGCCCACGCTGTTGCTGCAGGAGCCCAGGTGTTGAAGTGCACAGCAGTCAGCTTTAGCTGCATGGCAACTTTCTAGGATAAGGTGTTTAAGCCAAATTTATCCCAAATTTATCCCTGTGTCCTTTCGCTGTTGTCTAACTAAATGATCTGGAATGAGTGGCCTGAGGTTTGGTGCTGGTTTTCTGCTGAAAGAGTAGTAATTGCAACTGAAGTCAAATGTTCTTTTCTAGTACACAACGACAATATTACTAAGCACTTGGAGAAACAGTTTTAAGTTTGGGTAGCTATACTTCTGTATTAGATAACTTCTAAAGGTATATCTAAACAGCAGAACTAACTGAGAGGGCCAGAGATATCCTGCCTTAATATAGCTCAACCACAGAACTTCACTCCGGCTAATTTAGGAAGCACAGTGCAGAATATCTTATTATGCAGTTTCTGACAGAGTACCTAGCTCAGCCAGAGCCAGCTGAAGTAACTCAGTTCAGCAGTGTCTGGAGTTCGAGTTGTCTAGTTGTAAAATAAAAATTAAGGACATGAGGAAAATTGATCTGTGAAATGTTTTGATAAAATAGTCAGTAATTGCTACCAAAAATCCTACAGGACACACACAGACACAAATAAATCTGTACCCAGGGTTGAAGGGCAGATGGAAAACAAAGTTATAGTTTTTCTGAAAAGAGAAAGAATAAGATTTTCTGTGATCTTTACAGAGCAGCCTATACAGCTAGATCATTGATCAGGTACTACCAAATAAGCCGGATTCTATAGAGGGGGAAAAGTCAAGATAATGGCAGTGAAATGGCTATGCCATATAAAAAGAAAAGAGGAAAATGAATCACCTAGGGAAAAACAAATGCTGTTTGATTCTGTCTTGGAATTCCACAATTTTATATCTTTCTTCTTTCCCCCTTTTGTTCCAGTTTCACATGGGTATCTGACACACATGCACACTCTTTCAGTATGTATATGGATGCAATGTTTTCTAATTAAGAATATTCCTTTCTGCTTGATCAGAAAATTGAAGTTGGCTGTCCTCACTCAGATTTCATAGCACACTTCTAAAAAATATATTTTCTCATACATCAGAGTATTAAAATCAAGCTAAAAAGAAATTTTAAAAAGCTCTATGACCTTTGTTGAGATACTACAGTCCTACCTATATATAGAAGTAGAGATTTATTTCTCTACAACATGCTGTGGTCCTGCAATGGTTACACAAAGATGGTTATTTATAGACCAAGGAATCACAAATATCCCTCCCTCTTCCCTCCATGTAAGGGTCACAAAGCCCTCACCTGGTACTAGATTTGATGTGACAGGTGACAACACAGAAGTAAAAATAACTTGTCAGTATTTTCTTCAAAGTCAGACAATTGCTAGTTTAAACACAGGGATGATCTGTTCTTAATTACAGGAGATTGATATACAGCAAACACACAGAGGTATGCTCCAACAGACGCCTCTGTATGTACGTACGTACATCCCAGGCACACATCACTAACAAAAGACTATTTTGGGTAGAAATGCACATGAAGTTGAGGCTACCGTCAACTTTAATTAAAATCAGCTCAGTAAACCTGATACTGGATTTCCAGTACTAAGTGGAGGTTTACAGAGTTTTAATTAGGATATAAAGGCTCTGTTCCCAGTGGAGCAGATCCTCAGCAACCCTTCTCTGGTAGTCCATTATCCCCAGCCCAGCCTGTGTCATCACATGCCCCTGTCTACTTTAGCCTTATTAATGTGTTTAGGCACATACATCAGTGAATTAGAGCAAACTGGTCTAAGGTTTCAGGATGCGGGAGCTTTACCTCTCATCTTCCAGAATAATAAATACTGCAAGCCAATCCTACTAGTTTCCCCAGTAAGTTGCTCTAGATACACTGCAGGTTTCATAATACACTGCATTTTGACAAGTTTATACAGCAGACAAGTTTTAGACCGCATCTCTAGACCAAACACTACCGCTTAGGTTTTGAATTACAAGATGGACCAGCTCTCAGGACTAGGGATACTTCACTCCTGCAAACCTAGAGAAGTTTTTAAACATATTTACTTTTCAAGTATCCCATGCTCTTGCTGCTGTACTTCTTCAGGCAAATTACAAAGATCAACCCAGACAGACGAATCCCTAAAAGAACTGATACCTTTAAAACATTTTTCTCCCTCAATGATCCTTGAAAAAGATTACTGCTTCAGTTACCTGCAGTGACCCCCATTTTGGCAATACTCTAAATCAGAAAGTGTTTCACCACCAAAAATTGTTATTTCTTAAAGTTCGTAATGATCTTACTCATATTAGTGTCAGGACAAAACCTACTCAGGCTGCTGTTTATTTCTAAATGGATAAAATACAGGAATGGAACGAATGTAAGGTAGATACCAATCGGAGAGTCTGAACACACCGACTTTGATATGGCCTGTTGCAGTGCCGCTGTCAGGGAGTTCTATTCAATATAACTCAGCCTTACTACATGGGTAACACCTGGCCTGAGAAATTGCTTAGAACTCTTGCAGCCATAGGAAATGAAGACTTAAAGACAACAGGAGAAGGAATCTGTGATAGCTTTAAGCCTTTACCTGTGCACTGCAGTTCTGCAAGAGACCAGAAGTTAGGCACCACTGGATTTAGGGCATGTATATCTGGTAGGTTCTGCTGTAACTACTGCGTGTGGTTTAAAAGAAGGTTTTAATGATTTAAATGATTAATTAGCCACTGAACTGGTTAGCCTGAATCCACATCTTCTTGTGCTTTTTGAGTCAATTTTTATGTCCAATAGCATACGGTACTCTTCACTTGCCAGTCACCAGTATGACTGGAAGAACTGGTGCATCCCACTGTTAGGTAGATGAAATTATCCTAGATAATTTCTACAGATTTGTCTAAAATTATCTTTTTATGTCTTCTTCTTTACTTCCATTGTGATAATCAAGCAACTATTGTCCATATCACCAAAACACAAAGAAATCTGCATGTCTTCAATCTCTAACCCGGAATAAAGGAATTTGCATTGATGCTGATATGTCCTCCTTGAATTGTCAACTGATCTAACAAATCAGGATGAATAGAACGTACAGAACAATATCTGCCTTGGTTTATCTTGGTATAGGTTTTAATAGAAAGTATATATTTCTAATACATTATACTATTTCCCCTCCCCAAGATAATCATGCTGGCATCCTTTTAATAGCATAGAGAAATGCAACCAGTCAGCCTGCCCTGTTTTAGTTAACCCTGAAAAGGAAAACTGTCTGAAGACAATATTCCAATACAGCTTGCTGCTCCTGGAAGCAAGAAAGGGTTATGTATTTAGGATGATATGAAAATGCACTGTCACAAAGGTATTAGTTTGCATTTGTACTTAGGCCACGAGTTCTAACTTGTGACAAACTCTAGCATCTTATTCTGTATGATGTTACCTAATGCTGCATTTGGCAGAGAGGAACCCTTCATGTTCATGTCATGGCTAATTATTTCTGGTTTAGGTTATGTCCATGCCTTTACACTATCCCATTAAGAACTAGTAATAGAAATGAAAAACATTAAACCTTTTTAAAATATTTTGGGATGTGAAGCTATATTTTTTAAAAAATACTGCATGTTGACTGTAGTCTTGACTGCTACAGCCTCTACTTATCCCACTAGTGATAGTGGATATACTTTTCAAACAAAAGGTCAGATACTAAATTAGAAAGAAAAGACAGAAGGCTAAAGAGAAACAAAGCACTTATGGCTAGATTAACTCTTTTCAACACCACTTAGCCGAAGAGGAGGAAATGCAAGTGAAATCAGGTCATTCTAATTTCTAGTCTCCTTGTTCTAATCACTGGAAAGTAGCATCTTCCCCTTTCAGAAAGCTGCCCTTAGAATATATATTACACATAATTACCTGAAATATTAGCTAAAATCTTGAAGCATCATTAAGGAATAAGCAAATAGCAAAAGCAGATACCAAAAGAGAAAACAAGCAATATTATTACCACCATCATATTTGCAACTGTTAGATTTCATTAGTACTTGATAAGAAGTCCATTCTTATGGTAAAAAGCCAAAGCAAGTACAAATTTAAATATTCATCAGGAAGCTGTGGAACTTTCTGCCAGTTGAGCTTTGCTGTCTTATTAATTCAGAGAATAACATTTAACGAAGTATTCAGGCAGAAAAAGGGAACAATAACTGAAATGTTGCTGTATCTACAGTTAACACTCAGAAGCACTGTTGGAGTTTTTGTCAGATCAGATGAATGTAAATACTCTATTCACTGCTGTGAAGCAGTCAAGAAAAAATGCTGCGAACATTTAATTATTACCAAGAATCCAGAGAATTTAGGACATTAATTTTAAATATTCAATTACCTATTGAACCAAAATCTATTAGGATGCTGTCATGAGCGTAGCGGCTGCTTGTTAGTTTTCCAGCACGGCAATAAAACTTGGGCAATGAAAGTAATTGTACTAGGGATCAAAGAGCTGAGCTCCTACTGAGAAACAAGTGTATACAGTGCCAATATTTCATCCTTCAGAGTCACTTTCCCTCCTCTACCTAATATGAAAGCTGTAAAAAAAACCCCCAAAACCAACAAAAAAAAGCCCCTCAAATTGTTATTGTTAAAGCCAAAAACTAATTAGTCATTGCTTCCCAAAGTGTTATGTGAAAAGCCTCTAGAAATAATGGGCTGCATTCTCAAATTTTATAGGTTTACTGAGTCTAGTGTTCTCTGGTATTTCCTGTTTCCCTTGCTAGAGAAGACTGAGTCAAGTTTACAAGTCATCTTGAATGACACAAAAACTTTTCAATAAAGCGATAATTTGTAGATTCTTAAAGTATAAGCTTGAAATAAAGACAAGGGCGGTAAACAAAGAGAACAGCGAGACTTTTTCTATTGGTTTTAGGACTAAATCCCCACTTTAGCAGTGTATGATTTGACAGTTTGGTAGGGTTTGGTGACAAGCTTTTATTTTTCCACTTCTATTTCCCCTGTTTGAAAGCAGTAATACACAAGCAGCAGGAAAAATCACAGCACAACCAACAGATCCATTTAAGTCTAAACCACAAATTCTTTATATTCAGGCATACATATCACAGCAGTTACACATTGCTAACAACATAAGCAACAAAACCAGCTTTCTATCTCATCCTCTGTAAGGTCTTTCAGCAAAGACCTGAAAATATGAGGCCATACATAGAGACTTCAATGCAATTCTTAAAAACATCTACAGATGTTCCTTTGTCAAGCTATAAGTATTTGAACAATGTTCCAAACTCTTAACGACAAGGAATCTTTCTTGGTAGCTCTACCTACTGAGTAAACAGGGTTAAATGTCAGGACTCCTGATCAAAGTCCTGAGACAATGATTGAGATCCCCAATCCCATTACCGTTAATGGGAGATTGGCTATTTCAATGCCCAACATCATTCAGATGTCCCAAATATTTATCCCTTTGTTTCCATTTTACAACACAGCTAAAAGCATGTCCAGAAGAACTGCAACCATAATGCTGTGACCAAACACTCCTTTAGCGAGTCTCAAAAGAGAAAAGCACTGTCTTTAGATCTCCAACCCAGAAAACCAGTTCCTAAACCAGCTCCTGAATTGGTGCACAATCCCAAGCCCTATTTGCTTTCATCGAACAGCACCACAGCCCAAGTGCGTGTTACTGCATTTCCATGCACTTGTGTCTTGTCGAGACGGAGCTTAGGAACACGGTTTAGTAGTGGGTTTGGTACAGTTGGGTTAATGGTTGGACTCAAAGATCTTGAAGGTCTTTTCCAACCCAAATTGTTCTATGATTACACATGGTCGTTATACACATACACTGGTCAAGAAATGCCATTCCAACACAAGCTGCTTTAAAGCCCTGTCTGTATCCCCAGGGGGGGTTATCTGCCACATTTCCAGCACTGCTGTGCTTTTCATTACAGCAGCAAAAAGACAAATTCTCCCAGGACTGTGTTCAAGGAGAAAACGCCTTTGATTTACTTAACAAAGAAAGCGGGTACATCAGTATGCTTAACTACCATCCACAGAGGAGAGCTGATAAAAATAACAACAATATGCACAGTCTGTTTGGCTTGGTTTTTTCTTAATCTTGTGTATTCAGCTCACACAGACAAAAGTCTGAACCCAGCTCCACTGAAGTCTAAGAGACACT
The DNA here is from genome assembly GCA_013397515.1 of Upupa epops. Classification (NCBI taxonomy): domain Eukaryota; kingdom Metazoa; phylum Chordata; class Aves; order Bucerotiformes; family Upupidae; genus Upupa; species Upupa epops. The sequence goes on along the minus strand of VZRI01008070.1, from coordinate 5,780 downwards.
ACTGCCTCTTAGGGCAACGTGATAGAAGTAGCAGGATTGATACTGAAGAAAAAAACGTTTTGATTAAAGGAAGAAAGAGAAACCCAGGAGGTATCTGTTTGCAAGCCAGGAATTTAGGATGCACATTCTCTATCCCTATGGAATGCTTTTGTGTTTGCTAACTATGGCACTGTACAAAAAGTACCTGGAGATGAAGCAAACCTGTAGCACTGACTAAAAAATAGGTCTTCTGTAGTAAACATCTGCACTGTAGAGGTGTCTTTACCCTCAGACTTAAGCTCCTGTGATGATTTTAACTAACTATTCCTGGTCTTAAGACACTGTCAGAATATGTTTAGTCCCACCACACCATATGCATGATGCATTTTGCACACACGAGTTCAGAAAAGTAAGAGGTCTACATTTATCTCTAGCTGATGTTTACTTCATAAGCAGCATACACATCCGAATGCAAACGAGGGACATCACTGGAGCTCCTCACATCTTTTTAGGCTGTTCTACAAAGACCAGCTCCCACAGACAAACAAGTGCTTGGTCCCTCAGCTCCTAATCAGAGTTGTCTCCATTTGGTGATCCAGCACAATGCGTTGCAGCTTTATAATAGGTAACAAAAAGTGAGAAAGCCATTAAATGTCTATGTTTTGTTTTTAGCACACAGAGCCTCTGGGCTTTTAAATGTTCATTAAAAAATATCAAAATATTTTTGGAAATGAAATCCAAGATGCCTGTTTTGAATAAACTGCTACATTCTGAGGTAACTGGATTGTAAAAACAAATAAGAGTATTAATAAAAATGTTCCAGCAGCTTAAATATGTTGTAATTTAGTAAATTACTGTACACCCACCCAGTAGTCCTGCACTATAAAGTTACTTTTGACTTTATACCAATGTATTTCTAGCAGCAGTCCTCCACTGCGAAGCATTTATTTGACCTCTTTCTAGCACAGATCATGTTATAACACTGAAATTCTTTTTGCTCCTAAAAATAGCAATACAGAGATTCTGAAATGATTAGTGACGGTTCAGACTGTTGAGCTTGATATAGAAAAATAAAACAGTGTATACATCCATCCATCTACTGAAACCTATGAGATTATTTTTCCTGTTCTGGGTGAGGATATTAAATTTCAGAAGAGCTCTCCTCTTCTAAGATTGTCAGAATGTCAATAGTTTCATCCAACATTTGTTCTAACATTTAGTGTAATACACATAACTGCCCAGAGGGACCACAATGCAGGCAGCAGTCGAGAGGTGGTTCCCTAAAGCTATAAATAGGAATGCTGTGCTAGACATGAGTCTGTTGTGAAAATCTTGAGACTCAGGACTGACATCTTTGTTCTGGTCATGTCCCTGCAAACATTCATCTGTTCCAAATACTCCCCAACAAACATACCTGTGATGCAAAGATCCGCTGCCTTTCCTCAGCAGACCACAGTCCGATCTGCTTGAAAAATCTCATTAAGGACCTAGCACTGCTACAGAACTTCTTTACTTCCTTCTCAGAAGTGCCTGTGATATTAATTAATTGCATAGGATTAAAACACTTATCTCTAGAGGTCACAGAATTGCAGAATTATTGAGGCTGGAAAAGACCTCTCAGATCATCAAGCCCAGCCTATGACCTAACATCACCACATCAGCTAGACGTTGGCACTAAGGGCCATGTCCAGTCTTTCCTTAAACACCTCCAGGGAACAATGTGGTTTTTTTTAAAGAGGTCCACAATATCACCTTGAAACAAAACAGACAGATGCTGCCTAGAATCCAAACAGAAATAAATTACCATTCAATAGCAACAACAAAAAAAAAGGAGGAAAAAAAGGAAAAAAATCAGGGTGAAACAAATCAAAACTATGCACAGCATTTCAAAAGGGGTGGAAAACGGCAAGGCATTAACTGATTCAAGTTATACAAACGTGTTTCAGCTTCACTCTCAGGCAGCTCAGCCTGTATTTGTGTTGCATGCAAATGGAATGATCCAGTGAACAGCAGAGTTGGTACCTGAGTCATGTGCTGCTTACAAAGAACCACGCACTGTCTGAGAATTAAGGAGATGAAAGTATCACAGGACAGCTACAATGACATTACCACATACACTTCCTAGTTTGAAAGTGCATGTCTCTACAGGTTTGCAGAAAGTCAGGTGAGGTAGCTACCCTTCACAGTGTGGTACAGACCACCAATTTCATCTGAGTAATGAAGGCAAACACAGCAAACCATCCTGGAGCAAATACCTAATTTTTAGATGGATAAAGTAACATGAGATGAATTTTACTCGGCACATCTTAATACTAACTAAAACTCATTCTTCAGATTCAGGAGACAAAGTGGCCAGGCATATTCTGCTTTCTAACCACAGTGGAAAAAATACTCAAGAAGTGTTAAGGCATTACACATGATGAATTCACCTTCAATGCACTTCAACTGAGCCTAACCCAGTGAGGGTACCTCCGTGTCAGCTACGTCTTGCGTTTCTACTTGCTGTAGCTTTGCTCAAAGCACAGGCATTTAACAGCACGTAGGCACAGAGTAAAATAATGGGCACCAGGGAGGTAATAGGGCTCAGCAAAAATTCTGCATCTTCCTTAAATAGATCAGCAGATGTAGAAGTGAGAGGCACACTGCCTGTGCTCACAAGTCTCCCGCACTGCAGTACAGAGCAGACAGAAAACCCTGACAAGCGCTCTTGTTTTTCCGCTGGTCTCTCAGTATTGCAGTTTACTGGGTAGAAATGGCATTGTTCATTGCAAACAGCGTGGAATAGCCTGACCAAGGAGCTAAGAGTTTAGTTCACAGTCCATTTACATTCACAGCTTTGAGATGGGAATCAACAACAGTCGTTTCTGCATGGGTATAAGGAAATCAACATTAATGACTTGAAGCTGAACATTTATACAGCAAGTCAGGATCAGTGATGTGTGGCAGCACAGGAAGTTCTCCTTCAGTACAAATTTGCTTGCTGTTCATTGTCGGTGACGTGCAGATGTGTTGCACTTAACTAAGTGCTTTCTTGAAATGAAGGACTGATTTCTGCACACGATCACAACTGTAAAGCTGCTCTCAGGGAAGCTGAAAGGCACCAAGCTGGATACTATTACTCACAAAACAAGATCCAAATATGTTCATCCGTAATATCGTACACAAGCATTCATCATTCAAGGAGCAAACTGCAGTGCTCAAGGAATTGCACTAGGATCCTAGATCTTTAACTCCCATTTCAACACCAGCAGTATCTGAAATTCTCGGGCCTATAGAATTCCAGTGTATACGAAGTGAAAGTGCGCGTGCATGGAATACACGCGGCTTTTAGCAGATCCTGAGTTTTACAAGAAATAATTATTTACAGTGGAGGAAAAATCCCTTTTAATTCAATTTGGTGAAGCTCAAGAAAATAATAAAGCTAAAACATTCTTAAATGCTTGTTTGATAAATTGTTTAAATAAAATACTGATTTAATTCTCATTTTAAAGTTCTTTTTTAACAAGCTGCATTGATAATTATGAATTAAACTGAGCAGGGTTTAGGTTGTATGCATTGGTTTATAATAGCAATTTAAACCTGAATAAATTCAACTCCTGCAACTTTTCAAATACACATTTCAGAAATGCATTTCTTCCTGGAAACACTCACCCATAAGCACCTTTATGCATACAAGCAGTGCATTTGGGGTTACTCCTGGAAGCGTTTTCTGGAATACAGCTCTACGGAGTAAATGTATTAAATATAACTGAGGAACATGCAAAGCTTTTTTATTCTTTCTGCATCCGAGAGCCAGTGCTTCATCAGTGGCACGCTTAGAAATTCCTGGAAGCCATTCACAAAATGTTGGGAACTGTTCTGATTTCCATTCCATGAAAAGTACCCCATTTCTAATTTAAGGAAAAACCCATACGCTCCAATTTTTATTTGCATGAGGAAGCTTACAGGTTTGGGGTCCATCCTTGCAACTAATCATTTTAGGATGGTACTTCTGTTTGGTTTCGTATCTTCTTAGTTGTTCACAACCCTGAGGTTTTCTACCTTAAACCTTTGCATTTTTTAAAATTTTACTGCTTGCACTTGCTTTTCTGAAATTCTGTGATCACAGACCAAGAAATGATACCTAGGTTTGTTTTTTTCTTAGCTGCCTAGTGGTGTAAAGAAGATAGAGATGGACCCTTCTCAATCATATCCAGTGAAAGTACCGAGATGTAGTGGGCACAAAATGAAGCCAGGAAGTTCTATTTAAACATAAAAGATTTCTTTCACTGTGACAATGGTCAAACACTGGAACCCAGTGTCCACAGAGGTTATGGAGTCCCCATCTCTGGACATCATACAAACTGGAGTGGACTTGGCCCAGACCCTGCTTTGAGCAAGGAAGTGAGAGTATATGATTTCCAGAGGTCCTTTCCAAACTCAATACCTCCATGATTTTCTGACCCCGTGAAACACATTGTAGTATTTACCATAGTTGGAGCATGCAACTTCCTGTGCTCAGTCATGCCAGAACTAAAGAAAATGGCAAAATCACGGACAATTTTGTGCAAAAAAGACAAATTTAAGTTCAGAATGAATAAGAACATTTAATAACACACTGCTTCTGTTAAACCAAAGGAGGCACCACAGAGACTAATTATTTTGCTGCTCTTATCCATAAGCATTACATTTTTCAAAGTTCACAGAGAAAAACTTTAATGAGATCCATAAAGTTTCTTTAATCAGCTTATATTGTGAAAAAGTATTAAAGTCTCCACTTTCACAACAGGCGCATAAAATATATAGCTTTATGATATATTAATAGCACAGAATCTCACCTCCCCCCCTTCTCCTGAACCACCTGCAATTTTTAATAGTCATGTATCACCAGGGTACCAGAAACCCATAAAAGTTTAACCTGCCAATTAACAACTAGGGAAAGTTCCAGCCTTGTACAATACTTTGTTTGCTTCCAAGAGCTTTTCATAAAAGACAGAAAGTATTTCCACAACATTGCTACCCAAACTTTTGATCTGTTACAAATTGAGAAGTACAATAAAAGTATTAATGTACTGTATATTAATACAATTCACTAATTTTTATACATGACAATAGTCCTGCCAATGCCAACTCTGGAAAAAAAATAAGTGAAGGGGGAGAAAAACAAAGGTAAAAAAATAAGGTTTCAATCTAATATTTCCTCTCTAAGGAGACATAGAAAGTTAAGGCAGAGTTCAGCTATTCAATGTAGGTTAATCAGGGTATGAAGTACAGTGCCGTAGGTTTCAATTTTTTTCAGGACACTGCATCAAAGAAATAACAAACAACATTACCTTGATTTCCAGTAGCTCTTTCAAAACTAGATAAGAATGTTTCATAGAATCATAGAATGGCCAGGGTTGGAAAGGCCCTTAAAAGATCATCCCGTTCCAACCCCCCGCAGAGGCAGGGACACCTTCACTAGATCAGATTACTCAGAGCTCCATCCACCCTGGCCTTGAACAACTTCCAGGGATGGGGCAGACACAATTTCCTCAGGCAACCTGTTCCAGCACCTCAGCACCCTCATGGAAAAGAACTCTTGTAATGTCCAATGTATATCTCCTCTCTTCAAGTTTGTAACCCTTTCCCCTTGTCCTCTCACTATGCACTCATGTAAAAAGCCCCACCCCATCTTTCTTTTAGGCCCCCTTCAGATATTGTGAAGTTGCTATAAAGTCATCTTGGAGCCTCTTCTCCAGGCTCTATAACCCCAAGTTGCTTAGCCTGTCCTCAAACGGGAGGTGATCTAGCCTTCTCATCATTTTAGTTGCTGTCCTCTG
>VZRI01008069.1:284270-294565 GCA_013397515.1 Upupa epops | reverse complement strand
GATGCTCCCCTCCCTTCATCATAATTCAAAGTGATGTTCTCCTTTAGACTTTGTGTGGTAAATACAACCTCTGTCTTCTCTCTCATAAGGAAGGAAAAGGCACAGTAGCATCACAGAGTCACAGGATGTTAGGGATGGAAAGGGACCTTGAGAGATCATCCAATCCAATCCCCCTTCTACAGCAGGATCCACTAGATCCAGTCATACAGGAACAAGTGGGTTTTAAACATCTCCAGAGAAGGAGACTCCACAACCTCCCTGGGCAGCCCCTTCCAGGGCGCTGGCCCTCTCATCAAGAAGAAGTCTCTTCTTGTAGTTCTGTGGAACCTTACACTTCTTCTCATGGCTGACGATGTTTTCATATTCTAAACAGAAGTCTGCAGTGCACTCTTTCTTTGTGACTCACTCCATCACTGTTGATGTCAGAAGCAAGAGGAGAAACACAGCAGTAAAAAAATGGGAAGGAAATGTGAACAAAACCCTAAAAGAGAAGAAATTCAGTCCAAACCATAGAATTATTTCAAAATCACTTTACCAAAAAGCATTGGGTAGAGGAATGAGGGTGGGTGAGTGGTTGTGGTTCACTACCGGACTGAACTCATTCGTTTTTTCCCCCTTGCTTGTTTCCTGGACAAAAATAAACTTGACTTATAGGAAGGTGTGAAAACTTGTGCATCATTCTGTTATTAAAAGCGTTTGGAAGCTAAATAGGTTCTGCATCTGGAAGCTGCATTTCTTGAAGTAATGATCTTTAAATACATTTCATAGAATCCTTAGGGATCAGAAGGGACCTGGAAAGGTCAGCCAGTCCAATCCCCCTGCCTCATCAGCATCACTCCAAGACTTTTCAAAATCATTCTTTATAAATTGAAAAAAAAACCCCAAGATTCTTCAAAATCATCATTATTTAGCAAAGACTACCTGGCAAAGAGCAGCGTTTTCTCTTCTATCATCTACTCTGGGGTTCTTCCCTTTGGACATTTAAACCTCCTACGTCGCTGGTATTGATAAGCGAGCTGAAGTTAAGCCTGCCTGTCTTTCCACTCCTTAGCATCAAGTCGGGTAGCCCTGACTGTGCAATCCATCAACCACATCACGCTAGAAGCAGACCCATTGTTCCATATTCTCTCAAAAGAACAAGTATAATCACAAAAGCTTCGGCGCTCAGTTGCTTCTGCTTTGTTTCCATAGTAACTCTGAAGAGCTAATTGTGATGCTCCCACAAATGCTTTCTCCTTCTCCTTTCCTAAAGCCAGATGCTGACTGTTTTATGGAGGGCAGGATTCCAGTCAGGAGATGACAACACATGGCTTTACGCTGTTCAGACAGTGGCTAAGCTCCTCGTTAGGCTACATAGCGGTGTATTGACGAGAGGTGCCAAGGGGCTTTCCACAAGTAGAGATTTTATTAGCCATCTTGCTGAATATCTTCATTTTTACTAGGGAATTCTGAATCATTTTCACATGAAGTCTTTGCTGACGACACGTAAACCATGAGAGAGATGTAAGACTGGTGGTAACGTTAGTACAAGGAGTAACGCAGTTTACTGTGGATGTCTAGGACTTCTAGAAGGATGAGAAATGGAACCTAAAAATATCAACTTGAAAATGCAGCAAACTAATGCCCTGCCAGAGAGATAGCACGTTATAAGCTACAGACAGGAAGGAAAGTGGTGTTGTGACACTCTAAAAGTCATTCCAGAGTCTTTAATGATGAGCGGGTGATGAGGAGCAGCTCCCTGATGAGGAAAGGCTGAGGGAGCTGGGGCTCTTGAGCTGGGAGAAGAGGAGGCTGAGGGGGGACCTCATTGCTGTCTCTCAATCTGTGAGGGGTGGGTGTCAGGAGGATGGAGCCAGGCCCTGCTCAAGAGGACAAGAGGCACTGGGTGCCAGCTGGAACAGAGGAGGTTCCCTCTCAATCTCAGCAGGACCTTCTTCCCAGGGAGGGTCCCGGAGCACTGGAAGGGGCTGCCCAGGGGGGTTGTAGAGTCCCAGCCTGGATATGTTGGTCCAGGTGACCCTGCTGTGGCAGGGGGATAGGACTGGATGATCTTTCGAGGTCCCTTCCAATCCCTGATGATTCTACAATTGCTCATGATCTGTTTCACTGCCTGCATTAAGAGTTGCAAAATTCTGTTGCTGTTTACAATTCTTTGAGGGGTTCCAGGCTTTGCATAATATTATAAGCAAAGGCAACTGAAATCCCTCCTCCTGTTTGAAGTTTAGGATCTGTTACAATCTGGCCTTCACAGAAGATCTTGGGAAGTGCAAGCAGAATGCTGAGGAAACAAAAACAACCAAACAAAAACAACCAAACAAAAACTGAAAGCACTGCTTCCAGCAAGCAGGGACATGAGGTTCATACTGCTCTAAAACTTCATGAGGCAGCTGATAGTGTTTGTCAATGTTTGCAAAGATTGTGGGGGAAGGATCAGAGGATCCTTAGGGATGNAGATTTAGAGACAGGAATGAGGTCCCCCCTCAGCCTCCTCTTCTCCCAGCTCCAGAGCCCCAGCTCCCTCAGCCTTTCCTCATCAGGGAGCTGCTCTCCTTCCTTCACCATCTCTGATGGTCTCTATAGTAGCAGTACACTTCTGATGGAGCAGGAGCTTGCTCTACAGCTCAGTATTTAAAGCAGACTCCTAACACAGGTTAAATCGAATCCCCAAGCCTCACTTAACTGCTTACAGTTTTGTATGGAGCAAAGGCAGTGTTTTGTGTTTGCAGTCAACATGAGAGCATTCTAAATGCTCTCCTTCCACTTAAACAAGAAAATTGCATTATAATTTAGGGGGCAGTTTGCATTCGTTTTACGGGACTAGTTCCAGAAGTAATAACTAGCCAACTGCCAACACGCCTTCAAAAAAGCTTCTCTATGTTTTCCTAAAATACTACAGCACACACAAGTTATTAACTCGCCTCTCTGATTTATTCTCTCATTACAACACTGCTCTATCTAAAGTATGGAGAGCTAAAGCCGTCGCCTAACCAGGGTATGCGACGTGCTCCTTTGTGGAGATGATGTTTCATCTCTTCTTAAATAAATGATTTAGATTTATCTACTTTATTTTCTAAAAATAGTCGAATTAGGTTATAAAATCTTATCAAATTAAATATTACTTTAATTTTTAAAGAAGAATTGGGGTTTGCTATCACGATTTTATTATCTACAATCAAACTTCCAATGCTTCTCAAACAAGTTAGCAGAATAATCCAGCCATCACTTCACCCACACTAGAAATTGTACTCAAGTTTCTCTGGATAAAGTAGTTTTCCCCCTGAAGAGGTGCTGGTGAGAGAGCATATGGTGTGTTTGAGCCCTGGGAGGCAGGAGAGTACCAGGCAGTAAATCATTCACTCCCCATGCAGGGAGAGCAGAGGATGAACGTGAGAAAACTCATGGATGAAGATAAAGATTGTTTTATTGGTAAACAGAAGCTGCACGAGCAAGCATTCGCTGCCAGGGGAGGGTTAGGTTGGATGTGAGGAAGCCCTTCCTCATGGAAAGAGTGATCAGAGCTTGGACTGGACTGCCCAGGGCAGTGGGGGAGTCCCCATCCATCCCTGGAGGTGTTGAAGGACAGCCTGGCTGTGGCCCTGAGTGCCCTACTCTGGCTGCTGTGGTGATGTCAGGTGCTGGGCTGGGCTGGAGGAGCTCAGAGGGCTTTGCCAGCCTCAATCATTCCATGATTCTGGCTGTGTTCCTGTGCAACTTGGTCTGGGTGATCCTGCTGTTGGCAGGGGGATTGGACTGGACGCTCTTTGAGGTCCCTTCCAATCCCTAGTGAATCCAGGACTCTGTATTAAACTGTCAATGAAATGATTAGAGGAAGTGGGTTTTTTTCAGCTCAGAGCCTTTCTCATTATCTTAGATTTTAAGTGTGGTAGTGGGATTTCCAGCAGAGAGAAGCAGCTGAGGAAAACATTTTGCTCCAGTTAGTTAATTCTTCCCTACATGTGCTATCTTCAGTGTAACTATTTTAAAACCAAATGAGGCAGGTCTGTCTGCTTTAGAATCTACAGGAAACCCTAGCTGTGCCAATTTTAGAGCGTGCTCATCTCTGTGGGAATACACTATTCTCATCTGTATTTCATATTAACATTCAAATAATAAAAGATGGAGTTTTGCCTGAAAGCAGAAATTTCACGATGCTGAAGGAATTTAGAGCTCTCCTCCAGCCTGGCTTTTAAAACCAAGGAATGTAATTGGTAGAAGTAGATGAAGTAACAACAAAAATGCTTGTAGAGACCTCTCAGAAGGTAATTTGGATGCAGAAGGTGTCAAATCTTTAACCTCTGACTATTTCACTTCTGCTGACACTGATTCTCTCCAGTAGCTCTACTTGGAAGCAGTTGCTTGGTTTGGCTACCAGCTACATCTGTCACACATGGGCCCCTCAGTTCCAGAAGGACACAGAGCTGCTGGAGGGTGTCCAGTGCAGAGCAAAGACCATGATGAAGGAAGGAGAGCAGCTCCCTGATGAGGAAAGGCTGAGGGAGCTGGGGCTCTGGAGCTGGGAGGAGAGGAGGCTGAGGGGGGCCCTCATTCCTGTCTCTAAATCTGTGAGGGGAGGGTGTCAGGAGGATGGAGCCAGGCTCTGCTCAAGGGCATCTGTGGACAGGACAAGGGGCACTGGGTGCCAGCTGGAACAGAGGAGGTTCCATACAATGGAATGAATACATTCCTTATTCTCTTGAAACAAAGCCGTGTGGTACCCTGAGGAAGCAAATCTTACCTCAGGCTATCAAAAGTTAGACTAACATCTAGAGACAGGGAAGTGAAGAGCATCAGTGGTACTGAGTGCAGTGCTATGGGAGGTCGTGTGCTGCAGCCTGGAGACCTGACGGGATTGTCTCTGTAGAGGAACTGTCTGAGGAGGAGGCAGCTGTGCAACCCAGCTAAACCACCATGCAGATCATCCTCCCACAGGTAGCTGAGAGGTAACTGCTTTGTGTGCCCTTGTTATCACTACAGTTATCTCACTTTCTCTTATAATTAGTGTGAGCTAAATGCAGGCAGAGAACAGCTTGACATTCAGAAGATTTAAATTAGTCTGCGTTGCTGATTTGTCTGTGACAGCCTAATGTATGGGATGAGAAGGGGTTTATAACTCTTGCTCCTGGAAAATGACTAAGGATTAAATCATTGAAGATAGGAAACCCTGGGCATTGTCTCCCTGGGTATTTTTAGGCTGCCGCTGGCTGATACAAAGGGAATTACTGAAGGTATATGGGATGAGGCAGATCTCTTATTGTAGAGGCTGATGTTTAAAAGCACTACAGAGCTGGAGTGCCTACAGGTTTGCATATCTAACTCGCTGTCAGCTTTTCTAAAGACTTAGCTTGTCAAGACTTTTTCTAATCAGCTCTACCTTTACCTTTCCTTGACTTTATCTCAGCAGCATCCCAGTGTGCACAAAGAACACCCAGTAATTGCTTTTGAACATCCAGACCAGTCTATACAAACTGAAACGTGAACCTGAGTAGGGCTGATGGCTCTAAACTCCCTGAATTAATGATATGAAAACAAATACCCTTTCATTTTTCCCCCAAGACCTCCCAGTCTTCTAAGTGGGAAGCCACTGGAAAATGAAGATGCTGCTTTTCATCTCAGTAAACGCAGAAGAACAGGGTCAACCTTTCAGGTCATCAAACAAAAACACAAAGGTGGAAATAATGAGAGGAGATTAAATTAATAGTGGCATCTCATTGTTTAAGAGGCAGGAAGGAGGTCTGGTATGAGTCTGCTGCATGGAAGAATCAGCAGGAGGGCTGATCTGAGTCCGTTGCAGGTAGGAAGCAGCAGTTCAGACAACAGAAATAATCATTATTATTATTATTATCAGCACATTTCCCAGCAGCATCAGGATTTAGAGAAGCGACAGTAGTAAATGGTCTGCAAAAATACTGGGGACAGAAGGTCTTTCAGGCTGATGGCCAAGTGTTGGATGATGCCACATAAAAAAAAACCCTTATCTATCAAGAGTTTGCACTTCAGACATCTCCAATTTAAATGGTAATGCAAACCCTCTGTATGCACATAAATCTTACCTAACCTGACCCGTACCAGTACTGCGCTCACAGACTCTTGAACCTCCGTAAATCCTTGCTGTGTTGTAGCTCTGTGTAATAGAGATGTGGGCAAATCTCCCCTTCCTAACCCCACGGCTTAGACATGAACCAAGCCCCACAGTGGGAACCAATAGCCATTGCTTCTCCATTCAACACTCTAACTACTTTTAGAAGCAGTCTAAAACCTTGTTGTGTAGGAGGACTACTGCTCTGGATCAGCCCCATCCTTGAGTGAGTATTGTGTAGAACATTACTCTCCAGATCTAATTCCAATGTCTGTGTCCCACTGGTTTAGAAGCTGCCTAAAAATCACTCTTGTTGAAGAGCTCTGCCATGAATTAGCTTCTCCTTTCTTGAAGCTGTTCTCATTTTTGCTCACAGTCACCTCCCAACACAGTAATCTTACAGCTGCTGAGAGATGCTCAGTAGGAAATAGTGCAGACAGAGGTGCAGAGAATCATCAGGGATCGGAAGAAACCTCCAAAGATCACCCAGTCCAATCCCCCTGCCACAGCAGGGTCACCNCCCAGCTCCCTCAGCCTTTCCTCATCAGAGAGCTGCTCTCCTTCCTTCATCATCTTCATTGCTCTGTGCTGGACACCCTCCAGCAGCTCTTTCGGGGTCCCTTTCGATCCCTAATGATTCCATGATTCTATAATAGATCTATGTGTTGCAGAAAAGTCTTGAAGCAAGGAAATTCTCAGCTGCACTGGGGCAGAAAGAGTTTTTCCAGTGAGGGTGGCGGCTTTAAACACAACTACATTTACCAGGCACCGAGTTGAAAGAGAACGGCTCCTCCGAAGGGGTAAAGCAGCTCTGTTTGAAGTATAAATGAGATTTCTGACCCTCTGTAATTTAATTAAAGACCCAGGAGAATGAACCACAAGGAAAATAAATTGGCTGGTTTTATTCCTAAAGGCAGTGATGATGTCAGGGCTTGGGATCTCTGATGGGAAGCAGGAGCTCTCCCTTGACAAGAGGGTTGTGCCCTAATCTGTGTGGATTCTCGGTGCTGTGGTGCAGAAAAGCTGCTGCAAGAAGATTTGCATTTCTTCAATAAATACATTTTTAACAGAATCTGGGGGCAGACTTTTCAAAACTAAGGATTTATGAAGTCATTCACGTGGTCAGTGACTTGGATGAGGGATTAGAGGGCACTGTCAGCAGGTTTGGTGATGACACCAAGCTGCGAGGAGGGGCTGGCACCCCCAGAGGGCTGGGCTGCCCTTCAGTGGGACCTGGAGAGGCTGAGGAGTTGGGCAGGGAGGGACTGAATGGAGTTCAACCAGGGCAGGGTACAGTCTGGCATCTGGGCAACAACAACCCCAGGGATCAGGATGGGATGGGGACTGATCTGCTGGAAAGCAGCGTAGCAGAAAGGGACCGGAGGGTCCTGGTGGCCAGCAGGATGGCCAGGAGCCAGCAATGGGCCCTAGTAGCCAAAAAGGCCAATGGTTTTGTTAATAGTGATTCTGCCTTGAAGATGCTCACGCTGCAGAGCAAACACCGGGTCCTGAGGGTATGGTCATTCTGCTCTGCATCCGGCCTCAAGTGCTGCATTCAGTGGTGGCTGAAGTGCATCACCCTAATTAATCACCCACTTCATATCCCCCATAGCCTCTGCATTAGATTTCGAAAGGCCTCGACGTGCTCATGTCAGTATTCCCATCAGGTACTCATTTTCTTCACTTCTTTCCTGAATTCCTGCAGCAGTCTCAGGAAACTATGTCAACATCTGTGAGAGATTAAACTGTGCTGGGCTTAGTGCCCTCTAAAGCCCCACTTAAGTCATCTCCCAATCGTTTTATATTCATTTTGCCTCAAAAGTGCTGTTAAGGCACTGTTACCAGTGTGAAAGGCAGCAGACACACCTGAGTTTTATGTCATAAGAAGAGACGATTATCAAAAGGCTGTGAGATGAAGTAACTGCTCAGAAAGCTGTCATTTGAACTGGTGATTAAACTCCAGTGTTTCCCAGTCAGCTCATCAGTGACTCGAGAAAATAATTGATCTGGAAGTTAAATCCTTTGGGGGAAACAGTGGTAATTAATTACTTTCCTCATGGGATGCTCTGTTCCCACAGATTGTTTCTGGGTAGCCTCTTCAGCAACAGACTCTGCAATGTGCAGGAGGCAAGGTAGGGAGGACAAGAGAAGTAGTTTCACTGGAGTGTTCATTCATGATTCAGAAAGGTTCAGGTTCAATCCCTATGATTCTATAGGTTGGAAGGGACCTTGAAGATCATCTAGTTTGAACCCCCCTGCCATCAGCAGGGACACCCCCCACCAGACCAGGGTGCTCAAGGCCCCAGCCAGTCTGGCCTTGAACACTGCCAGGGAGCTGGGGGGCAGCCACAACCTCTCTGGGCAACCTGGTCCAGGGTCTCAGCACCCTCCTGGGGAAGAGCTTCCTCCTGACTTCCAGTCTCAAACTCCCCTCTTCCAGCTGGAAACCATTCCCCCTCATTGTGATCCAGCCTAGCTTAGAGTCTACTACCTTTTGCTTAAAGATCCCAGCATTAGTTGGTGTCGTGGTTACTATCCATCACGTCTGCCTGGCTGAAAACAAGGAGATGATATTCCACAGGATTCAGGGCAGCGTTTTCTCTGGCATCCTTCCAAAAGCTAATTATATATACAGACAAATTAGTGATTAAAATAACCTAGTGGGTCAGAAAGTAATCTCTCTTTGTAATGCAGGGCTTCTCCCAAGGCAGTATCCTCTTATACTTCTCCTCTATATTGGATTGAAGTCTCGGAGGGCTGTGTATCCTCCCTTTGGTGTGAGAAATCAACTGGTTCTCTTTTTCCTAATCTTTTCCTGACTCTATTTGCTTCTGATTGATTTCCTTCAGTGGCCTCAAGTGATTGTCTTTAGTCCCTGCATGACTATCAATCATGGAATCATTAGGGATGAGAAGGGACCTCGAGAGTGGGGAGAGCCTGGAATGGGTTGCCCAGGGAGGTGGTTGGGGCCCCGTCCCTGGAGGTGTTTAAGGCTGGGCTGGATGAGGCTCTGGCCAGCCTGCTCTAGGGTGGGGGGTCCCTGCCCATGGCAGAGGGGGTGGAACTGGATGATCCTGTGGTCCCTTTCCAACCCCAACTGATTCTATAGCTTCCTCCCAGTGAGGGTGATGGGGCACTGGAGGGGGCTGCCTGGGGGGTGGTGGAATCTCCTTGTCTGGAGACATTTGAAACCCTCCTGGACTTGGTCTGGGTGATCCTGCTGTGGCAGGGGGATTGGACTGGATGATCTTTCGAGGTCCCTTCCAATCCCTGATGATTCTATGGTCCTGTGGGGTTGTAAGGTTTCAGATTCCTTGAGCCTCCCAGTCTCTGGGTCCCTTTGATGTCTTTTACATGAAAGCCCAGTCCTCCACACTCACAGTACAATCCACTTCATCACGTTCCAACGCTCTCTTTCAAGTGGACCGATGCTTTAAAGGTTGTCTTGTGATCAGAGTATTGGACCTACCAAGAAAACTGCAGCATAAGCCCCCAGCTAGAGGGAGTTTATCACTCCTTGCTGTCTCAGGAGTCGATTCAGCTTGGTCCCTTTGGTCCCATCCCATTACAATTCAGCTTTGAATCTAACTGCCTGCATTGATATTTGGGTAGAAATAGGTGTTTTCTTGGGTGTTCCTCAATCATAGCTGTATCTGCCAGCCGTGGAGTCGATTTCACAGAGGTTTACCATACACATTCTGAATCACTCACACCAGGAGTTTCAAATCCAAACCACTTTCTTTACTCTGAAATGATGCTGGGGTGGGGTTTTTTTTCCTCTTCCTAACAAAACTCCCCTGCAGGATATTAATATTACCAATTTTTTGAACATCTCCCTGCAGTTGGAAGAAGATGCAGAATCGCTCCCCCCTGAGAGATGAAGGAAACCAGAGCGTCTCTGGGGGCTGGCGTGAAACGTGCCATTTGTCACTAGAACACTGCTCCACGCTCCTGAAGGGAAGCGAGGGGCCTGAGGGCCTCGTGCATTACAAATCACACGTGCTGGAAACTGCTAGCTGTAAATCACTTGCAGTTTTGCCTGTAGTAGTTTCTGCCGAGCTCAGCATTTCTTGCTTACAGCTGAGGACAGTCGCCTAAATCATCCGTCACGTTTTTAGAACCTCCTGTAGCTTTCTGTTCAGTGCAGCGAGGAACTGGCACATCTTCACAAGGGGAATGGTTGAGTGCACTCTGGGCACACTGGAACAGGTTGCCCCGG
>VZRI01008069.1:271619-284104 GCA_013397515.1 Upupa epops | reverse complement strand
CCACCCCTCACAGATTTAGAGACAGGAATGAGGTCCCCCCTCAGCCTCCTCTTCTCCAAGCTCAAGAGCTCCAGCTCCCTCAGCCTTTCCTCATCAGGGAGCTGCACTCCTTCCTTCCTCATTGTTGTTGCTCTATGAATAGTAGTAGTAACCATGTAGTTTGATGTGGTGGTGTTACCAACACAGGGGGAAATGCCCCAGAGTTCCAGCCATCAGTAACCATGAGCGTTTGCACTCACCCAGGCAGCCAGGGGTCTGATTCTCCAGTAGAGACCCTCCTTCCCAGATTCTAGTTCACACTTCTAGTGAATACATTGGACTGGCTGATCTTTCGAGGTCCCTCCCGATCCTTAATGATTCTATGATTCTATGAATACATCCCTTTCTCAATTTAATTCCAGCTGCTTCTACTCAGCCCATATAAAACAGGATGGAAATGAAAGGAACATGAGTGCAATGCATCTAGAAGCTGCTATTTCAGGAGCCAGCGTGTCTTACCCAAGGTTCAACGGCGCTCACAAACGCACGTGACCCATGATTTAACAACACTAATACAGTTTATTCCTCCTGGTGCTGCTTTTAGCTAGGATAGAGTTGTTCTTCTGAATAGCAGCTAGCATGTTTGGAATTCCTGCTGCAACCAGTACTGATAATGCAGGGGTGTGTGTAGATGATGCCACGCTGGGCAGCACTATCGATCTGCTTCTGTGTGTTGAGGCTGTATGCAGGGACCTGCACAGGGTGGATCGATAGGCTGTGGCTAATTGCATGAGTTTCAACAAGGCTAATTGC
Source organism: Upupa epops (assembly GCA_013397515.1). NCBI lineage: Eukaryota > Metazoa > Chordata > Aves > Bucerotiformes > Upupidae > Upupa > Upupa epops. Next base: position 283,312 of record VZRI01008069.1, on the reverse strand, counting down.
TCAGCCCTGCCCTCGGGTCAAAACAACCCCATGCAACGCCAAAGGCTTGGGGGAGAGGGACTGGAAAGCTGCTTGGTAGGAGGAGATGTAGGAGTGTTGATTGGAAATTGGCTGAATATGAGGTAGAAGAGGGCTCAAGCAGCCAGGGACGTCAATGGCATCCTGGTTTGTATCAGAAATAGGAGGAGGGAAGTGATTGTCCTCCTGTGCTCTGCACTGGTGAGGCCATGCCTTGTAAATTAGGTTCAGGTTTGGGTTTCTCTGAAGAGAAGAAGGTGCTGGAGCTGGTCCAAAGAGAAGCCCCATGGTTGGGGAAGGGTCTGGAGAACAAGCCTTACGAGAAGCAGCTGAGGGAGCTGAGTCTATTTAATCTGAAGAGTAGGAGGCTGAGAGGGAGACCTTTCTGTCTGCAACTACCTGAAAGGAGGCTGTGGAGAGGTGAGTGCTGCTCTCTTCTCACAACTAACAATTAATAGGGCAAGAAGAAATGGCCTCAAGTTGCATCAGGGGAGGTTTATGTTAGGCTTTAGGAAAAGAATGTTGGAAGGGTTGTGGCTATGGGAACAGGCTGCCCTGGGAGGTGATTGAATCTCCATCCCTGGATGTGTTTAAAAGTGATGTTGATGTGCTACTTAATGCCACATCGCTTTCTTTATCCTTCCTTTTTCTGGTGAACAAGCCTGCAGAAGCCTGTATGATCCTTCACATCCCTTGCCAAGTTCACATCTAGACACATCTTGGCCATCCAGACCTCCTCCCTACCCAACTGGGCAGCGTGCCTGTATTCTCCCCAGGATATCTGCCTCTTCTTCCCCCACCTCTGTGTAGTTCCTTCAAACCCTTTGGTTTGAGCATCAGGTCTCGATTCAGCCGTGGCAGTCTGTTCTCTTCCTTGTCTGACTTCCAGTTATCGAGTAAAGGAAATCATACAGCCAAGCTGGATGTGTTTCAAGCGATGTTTATTCATCCTCTCTTTGGACCAGAGTGGTTTTTCTGCCTATGCCTTCATTCAAATATTAGGACAAAAAAAAGAGAAGGGGAAAAGCATGCCTGGTCCTCAGCTGGAACAGATCAGTGCAGCTTCTCTGTCTTCAGTGGAGCAGCACCAGTTTCTAACAGCAGAGGGTTTGGCTCTTGGACCCAAATTATGAGCCAGATGAGCATAATGCATGCAAAAAAGAAGGCAGGATGTCACCACGGATTTGATCAAAGGCTCTTCACATCTCAGTGATCTGCTCTTCGTGGATCTCCATTAGAATTGCTCTTTCTGTAAGGCATGAAATAGAGCCATCCTGAATATTTTGGTGGTTCTTTTATACCATGGAGAAGCCAAATCTTACAGCTGCTCCTGAAGCTAAGCTCTACTGATTTCACGAGATGCCTGCAGTACATAGGCTGGACTCCTTGCACCACCTGTGTCTATTATTTGGAGGGCAGACTCTTAAGATTTGTCAGATGTCTCAGCTCCTCACAGGTTCAACCCACAGTGCTGCCTTCATGCAGCATCATAGGATCCTTAGGGATGGGAAGGGACCTGGAAAGATCACCCAGTCCAACCCCCGTGCCACAGCAGGATCCCCCAGACCCAGTGGCACAGGAACACAGCCAGGCGGGGCTGGAACGTCTGCAGAGAAGGAGACTCCACAGCCCCCCTGGGCAGCCTGGTCCAGTGCTCTGGTACCTTATTCAAAACTCTGCTGCACTTCATTGTTTGGAAAAACTTGGGGGTTTAGATAGCAGAATTTAAAAATCGGGTTGAATAAGGACAGGATCTGTCTCGCAGGGGCTGCTCTCACGACTGTGGAGTACAGGGCACCATCACCTCCTTCCTCCTGCTGTGAGATACTTGTCCAACAGAACAAATCTTTGTTTAACCTAAGACTTCAGAGTAATTCAGAGTAGCCAGGCAGTTGAACTTAAGCAAGCACATCTGTTTACATCTTTAATAGACTTCTATAAGTCAACCTTTCAGGGAATGGCTACCACATCTGTAATAGACTCTTACAGATGTGAAATCATTTTTACTAGTACTGGAGCGTTGCTACAACACTTATTCTACTGATTATGAGCCGTTTGGATGGAAATTATCTTTCCCTTTAGATAAAGACAGTTTGATAGCAGTTTAATTTGGCTCTTAATTATGTCCTTCCCTTTCTAAACTGTGAGTTTTGCCTAATTGAGTTCATTTTCCTAGGTTCAGCTGAGACGCGATAGAGACTTTGAAAGTAAAGCATGTTCTTTAGCATGCTGCTGAATCAAAACCTTGGTCAGATGGAAAGCAAGGGTTCCTCTCCAGGGTGTTTACGTTTGGTCAGTGTGAAAGGTCCAGGGTGTTTACGTTTGGTCAGTGTGAAAGGTCCTACATCTGGGTTATAGCTGTTGGGTAAGAAATGAGTGCAGTTATTAAAGTTGAAAGTGAATAATCTATTCAGACAGTGAAGCCAGGTAGCAGTTAATGTGAAGCAGACATCTCTTCAGTACAGAAGGAGTCACGTTTCCCTTACAGCTTCTTTAATTCCCTTGGAAAAATGTCAGGGTGAGGCATCCCTAAATAACAAATCGATTCGAGTAAGAAACAATGACCAAGTGTGTTTGAAAAGAACTCTCTTTATATTTTCCACATTGTTTTAGTCTGACAGGGGAAAAAAAAACCCATCTGGATGGACAAACCTATCAGTTTAATATCCAGTAAGTAGGTTAGAAATATGAAAGCTCCATTGTGCGCTAAGAACGTGCACTTAGTGGTCTGAAAGGTCTCCGCTGCAGCCGTTGTGTTTCCATGACTACCTTTTGGATTAACACTGAGTGCTCATCCCTAGCTCCAGAAATAAAATCCTTACTTGTTTGGCTTTGGGATTCTTTCCTCTTAGTCGCTTTCTCCAGCTGCCTAAGAGGCAACCTTTGCTCTTGGCTCTCAAAGTAGCTACTCTGTTAGCCCTCTTACCAGTTCACCACTCTTCTACTGAGTGGTCATCACAAAAGCTCCTGGGGGTAGAAGGCAGGCAGCGTTTGACAGGACTCTCCCTGCTACCATGAGCCAGAAAAGGCAAGAAACACATCAGGCACTGCTGCAAGCAGTGAAAACTACTCAGTGACCCATGCACGGAACGTTTATTCACCCCCTTTTACTTAGTCCACATCAACCCCCAAATTTCATTTGCCTGATCTTCAGCTATCATCAAAGACTGCAGGATGGTAGCATTCTGCAAGGAAGTACTAGGATGAACTGTCCTCACACGTAGCTCTCATAGGATTCTAGAATCATTAGGGATGGGAAGGGACCTGGAAAGATCATCCAGTCCAATCCCCCTGCCACAGCAGGATCACCCAGACCAAGTCACACAGGAACCTCTCCAGAGAAGGAGACTCCACAACCCCCCTGGGCAGCCTGTGCCAGTGCTCCAGGACCCTCCCTGGGAAGAAGTCCCTGCTGATACTGATAAGGAACCTCCTCTGTTCCAGCTGGCACCTAGTGCCCCTTATCCTAGCACCAGATGCCCTTGAGCAGAGTCTGGCTCCATCCTCCTGACACCCACCCCTCACAGAGACAGGAATGAGGTCCCCCTCAGCCTCCTCTTCTCCAAGCTCAAGAGCCCCAGCTCCCTCAGCCTTTCCTCATCAGGGAGCTGCTCTCCTTTCTTCCTCATCTTCATTGCTCTACCCTGGACATCAGGAAAGAGTAAGACAGTTGTTACCACCACAAATTTTTCTTCCTCTTCTCAATCCCTTCTTTACAGACTGAATCAAATGACAAAATGTTTTCCCTATTCTTTATTCCTTTGTTTTCCTTGATTTTTCTTGCCCATTTCTATCATTAAAAATATTCCCAGACAACTGTACTTGCTCCACACGAAAAGGAAGTGAAAAGCTCTCTGGAGCTCTCTACATGACCTTGCATGCAGAAGCAGGAAGACGCCTGGAAAAACAAGGAATGAAGTTTGAGGTGTGTGATGAGCATGAGAGAAATTATCCTCTTCCCCCACAAGCTTATGATCCGATGCCCTCAGCCTCTAAACAGTTATGTAAATGTTTAATTTGAAGCATATGAGTCATCTAGTAGCTTGCAGAGTGTTAATCTGCTGCAGAAGCGTAGCCTAGACTGGAGTGATAACAAGGGTGCTTGTGGCTAGTGTTTCCCTGGCAATGTGCATGGAGTCCCTTCCAGTGTGGAACTCTTCGAGCTGTATTTATTCTTCTCCTAATAAGGTGAAAGTAATACTGCCCCGCACGTGGTACTGAATTAAACTTGACAGCCTCTATATAAGCGTGGTAATAAATCTTCACCTTTCTTTACACTTCTCTACGGAGCCTGCCAAAAGGAGGAACCTTTTTCAGGAACAGATGAAGGAAGAGTGAATAAAGAAATGAACAATCGCACCAGTGACTGGCAATGGTCGTTAGCGCGGCGGCGCTCACTGGCCTGCGCCAGAGGGAGGATCCCTGGTGATTTCAGTCTGGGTTGGACAACAGGGAGCCCTAATGATGGGTCTGCAGTATCAGGCAGTTACAGAATCAATCTCAGCAGGAACTTCTTCCCAGGGAGGGTCCCAGAGCACTGGAAGGGGCTGCTCAAGGAGGGTTGTGGAGTCTCCTCTGGAGATGTTCCAGACCCGCCTGGCTGTGTTCCTGTGCCACTGGGTCTGGGTGATCCTGCTGTGGCAGGGGGATTGGACTGGATGATCTTTCTAGGTCCCTTCCCATCCCTAAGGATTCTATGATTCTATGACTTACAAGGTCAGTGTTTCCAGGCATAAAAAGACAGAAGAGTTCCAAGGACCACTGGGGTGCTTTACCATCACATCCTTGGGATCTCCAGCCCCAGCTGGGATCACTGGTGTGCTTTACCATCACATCCTTGGGATCTCCAGCCCCAGCTGGGATCACTGGTGTGCTTTACCATCACATCCTTGGGATCTCCAGCCCCAGCTGGGATCACTGGTGTGCTTTACCATCACATCCTTGGGATCTCCAGCCCCAATTAAGTTACTGTTGTTAACCAAGTTCTCATACTCTCAGAGTACACAGAGGCCAAGGTGCTCTTAGCCTCTTTCTGCAGCACTTGGATTCAGAGCCTGGAAGAGCTCCAGCTAAACAGGCCAGCCGTGCTCTTGGGATTAACATGGGCTCACAGCTCTGAGACGATCATCTCTTCAAATTCCATTAACTAACAGAAACAAAACAATTCAAGAAAGAGAAGCAAACATTTTTGATCAGCAATTCTGTCTCCTGGAGACCCCCGGTGTTCCATCTCACCACTAACCCCTGGAAACCTCACTGTGCTGAGCGCCGCGCGTCCAGGGTGTGAGTCATTCCTTGCCAGTCAGTCCATAAATGAAATGCTAAAAATTCTATGGCTGTTTTTCTTCCTGCCTGACCCTTCAAACAATTGCAATGATTTATTTGAGATATCTGTTTTAAAGATCTTTCCATGGTCCCCACTGCGCGAAAGGATCGGGCGGTAGACAGGGAGAATCTGGGGCGTTGCAGCTCTTCGTGCAAACACCAGCTCATCTCAGTATCACACAGATCCCCACGAGAAGGGTTTATTCATAAAAGTGACATTTGGGGGAACTAATAGCTTTTTAAGAGAAATAGTTGTATAATGAAGATGAAAAGCAGGTGGGATTTTTTCCTTCCAGGTCTTTATTTATGCAGAAAATGTCATGTCAACCTTTTTCTTCTGCCTTTTCAACAAATGCTCTTTTCAAACTTCCATTTCAGCTTCATCCTAGCACATAGCGTGTGCTACTCCTATTAGGAATGATTCACGTTACTCAGGGTGGTTAACTGCTTCTCTTCTCTAGCAGGGGGCTGCCTGGCAGGGGGGGTTGTGGAGTCTCCTTTTCTGGAGATGTTTTAAACAGAGTTACTCAGGCTGAAGCCCTCTGAGCTCCTCCAGCCCAGCCCAGGACTGACATCAGCACAGCAGCCAGACCAGGGCACTCAGGGCCACAGCCAGGCTGTCCTTCAACACCTCCAGGGATGGATGGGGACTCCCCCACTGCCCTGGGCAGTCCAGTCCAGGCTCTGAGCACCCTTTCCATGAGGAAGGGCTTCCCAACATCCAACCTAACCCTCTCTTGGTGCAGCTTCAGGCTCTGTCCTCTCACGCTATCACTAGTTGCCTGGGAGAAGAGTCCAGCCCCCACCTGACTACAACTTCCCCTCCTGGTTTCATTTCCAAATGACCACTAGAATAGAAAGGCTTTGGTTTTCCTCTCTGACTTTAAATATTTCCCCCTGCTTTTTCATGCTTCCTAAATTCTCTCATCATTCAGTGCTTTATCCTCTCTCACTGCAAAGTGGTTGAGGAGAATAATTGATGTCAGATAAAGCTGAATGTATCTGTTATCCAAAATGCAACCATCCCACACAGCTCCTGCCAAACTTTAACTCTGACTGTGTATGATGATTATCCTGAACCCCGGAGAAAACAACAGAGAGCAAGTTGGGGGCAAAGTATTTGACTGGATAAGGTCACCCCTGGATGTTTTTATATCACAACAAAACATTTCCGAGTGAGTCCTCTGGTAGAAGTGAAGCACAGGAGTTCTATCAGAGGAGAGGCTGAGGGAGCTGGGTCTCTTGAGCTGGGAGAAGAGGAGGCTCATTGCTGTCTCTAAATCTGTGAGGGGTGGGTGTCAGGAGGATGGAGCCAGGCTCTTCTCAAGGGCTTCTTGTGCTAGGACAAGGGGCACTGGGTGCCAGCTGGAACAGAGGAGGTTCCCTATCAATATCAGCAGGAACCTCTTCCCAGGGAGGGTCCCAGAGCACTGGAACAGGGGGTTGTGGAGTCTCCTTCTCTGTAGACGTTCCAGCCCCCCCTGGCTGTGTTCCTGTGCGACCTGGTCTGGGTGATCCTGCTGTGGCAGGGGGTTGGACTGGATGATCTTTCCAGGTCCTTTCTGATCCCTAAGGATTCTATGACTCTATGATAATGGGCTAGGTGGTGCTCAGGTAACACCTCCCCTTGTTATTCCTCAGAGGAGGGTTTAAATCTAACAAACCCTGACCCAGCATGGACAGACATCCCCACAAAAAAGCCATCAGGCAGCCTGCGATGACTGTCAGCCTCAACTCCAGAGGGGCAGAGGGACTGGCTGGGTAGAGATGCTGCTGCTCAGGGTGACACCCTGTAACTCTGCGGTGCTGTCAGAGACACCAGGCTGCCACTTTCCTCCTTGCAGTTTGTATCCTAAATATTGCATAATGAAGGTCTGTCTGGTCCTGTAACCAGTGGCTGTCATACCTGGTATTTCCATTGTCACTCAAACTCTGCTCCTGTTCCTGGCTCTGAGCCCAGCAGAATCTCTTTAAAGACACAAACAAGGCTGTAGACAACGTTCTGGAGATTGAGTGGAGCAAGGTGAAGGCTTCCTTTGCTTTCTTTAGCTTTTAAGAGAAGTTACAGCTCCTGCACCTCTCTGAGCATCACAGAACAAAACGTTCTTCCCCTCCATGTTTGTGGTGTGAAAACAGCTATGATCTGCAGCCACTCTGGGACCCTCCCTGGGAAGAAGGTCCTGCTGAGATGGAGAGGGAACCTCCTCTGTTCCAGCTGGCACCCAGTGCCCCTTGTCCTGTCCCCAGATGCCCTTGAGAAGAGCCTGGCTCCATCCTCCTGACACCCACCCCTCACAGACTGAGAGACAGCAATGAGGTCCCCCCTCAGCTTCCTCTTCTCCCAGCTCAAGAGACCCAGCTCGCTCAGCCTTTCCTCATCCTGATTTCATGTCTGCAGGTTAGGTTACCAAATCTGCTCCCTAAGAGTGTGGAGTTTTCTGTGTGCCATCCAACCCGAGAATTCATTCCCTACAGCTCCCCAGAGTCACCACCTTTAGTCAATAAAAGGGTGNGTCTTTCCAGGTCCCCTTCTATCCTTAAGGATTCTATTCCATGATTCTAAAATTGAAATCAAGATTGTATAATTGCAGCAACTTTGCTTTAGGCTTCTGATAGTTGTCTCCTACACCCACTTACACCTCTGAGGAGGAAGGGACTGAAAAATCCCTGCTCCAACACCCAATTTATCAGCTTGACATCTCCATCTATCAAGAGGAGAGCCCTGCTGTTAAGAAAATCAAGATTATTGGTTCAGGGGTTTTGTTACCTCTTGTGAAATGAAGGTGAACTTACCCAAACACATAGGTGAGAGATGTCCTGTGTGCTTCCACCCTCAGTCCCATACATCACCTCATTCTCTGCTGCCTGCTCTGCTGGTTGCTGTCTTCATTGGTTCTTTCTCTGGCAGCCCTGCTGCTAAAGAGACCGTTCAAAGCTTAAAGGGTTTGTGTTTGTTTTCCTTGGCAAGGTAAGAAGGGACTGGAGGGAAAGGCTGATGAGGAGAGGCTGAGGGAGCTGGGGGTGTTTAGCTTGGAGAAGGGGAGACTAGGGAGGGACCTTCTCCCTCTCTATAACTACCTGAAGGGGAGGCAGTTGCTCTATGCTGGACATCCTCCAGCACCTCTGAAGTCCAATAAGGCAACAATTCTTTGGCCCCCAACACCTCTAGATGGCTTTCACGCTCTTCACTTCAATAATACATATTTGAGGTTGCAGAAGATGTCTGATAATTAGCATTGCTTCTGAGAAAAATACTTGTCCACTGAAGGATCTGTCAAATCGAAGGCTAGACTGGGTGCCACCATGGCTAATCTCTGTGGCTACTGGTGCAAGTGTAGTTTAGACTGCTGTATAGATGACATCTCGCTAACCACAGAACAGCCGCTGTTTGCCCACTGACAACTAGCAGGTTCTTAGCAGATTAGTGCTTTAAAATTTATTTATAAATGATTTTTTATGGTTTATGGGTATTTTTGTTCCTTTAGAGGTTTGACAGTGCCCTCTGCTGGACACAGCCCCCCATAGCAGCCGTTTGAGCAGCCCCCCAAACACCGCTGGGAGAACAGGGACCCAGACTGAGTTACCTGTAGAAAGGACTTGCTGGATTCAAGGGAGTACACTTGGCTCTGGTTCCTCCTTGGATTCTGCTCTACTTAAAGGTGTGTCATGTCCCACAGAATGATTGAGGCTGGCAAAGCCCTCTGGGCTCAGCCAGCCCAGCCCAGGAGCTGGCATCACCCCAGCAGCCAGACCAGGGCACTCAGGGCCACAGCCAGGCTGTCCTTCAACACCTCCAGGGATGGGGTTGTCAGTCCAGAACAGTCCAGTCCAATGTCTGTTCACCCTTTCCATGAGGAAGGGCTTCCTCACATCCAACCTAACCCTCGCCTGGTGCAGCTTCAAGCTCTGCCCTCTCATCCTGTTACTAGATGCCTGGGAGTAGAGCCCAACCCTCACTGGTATAGTATATATCGTATATATAGTATGTATATGTGNGTATAGTATATATAGTATATATAGTATGTATATGTGTGTGTATATATATATATATATATAATATACACACTATATATAGTATATCACTCTCTAGAGAATGATAAGGTTCCCCCTGGGTTTCCTCCAGGCTAAACAACCCCAGCTCCCTCAGTCTTTCCTCATCAGACTTCAACTCTGAGTGATTTCTACTAATTACCTGTCTGGATCTATACACGAGCTTAAACATGAAGCAAAGCAGCTCTTGTTATTGACTTCCTTACGTTTCACATGCTTTCTAAAAGTCTTCGGGCATCTTAAAAACAGAGTCTCCAGGCGGAGCAGCCTCTCTTTGTGCCAAACACAGTGCCTGCTGATCAATTACTTTCAAGGTGGACTTCTAGGGAAAACTGCCTCCCATCCTACAGCCTGAGGGCAGCTCTGGAGCAGAGATGTGCTCTCCAAATCCTTAGCCCACTCGTCATCCTGCCCTCCAGTCAGACTTTACCTGTCTGGTGCCTACGCCTGCAGCTGCGAGCGTCTCCGCTCCACTAAGTGAGCTCCACTGGCCTCTTCGGTTTGCTGTGAGCTCTGAGCTAACAGACTTCCTCATTAACCATCACAACTGGTTATTACCTGGTCACTGAATCTTTCTTGATAACCTGCTAATGAACTGCTCACTGGCTTGTTGTGAGAGTTGGTCAAGGTAGCTGTGTGGGTAATTTATAGCTGAGCACCTGGCACCCTAATGGCCTGAGCTCGATGACTGTAATCAACACAGTGCTGCTACCAGGCATTAAGTGCTACTAAGAGGTATTATGTCCTTCCTGATTTATTTCACAGAATCACAGAATTAGTGAGGCTGGAAAAGTCCTCTGAGCTCATCCAACCCAGCCCAGGAGCTGACATCACCACAGCAGCCAGACCTGGGCACTCAGGGCCACAGCCAGGCTGTCCTTCAACACCTCCAGGGATGGAGTCTAGCTCTCAGTCATTAAATCACTGTTTCATTGTCTGCTAAGAAGGCACCTAGAGGTGTTGATGCATTTCAAGTCGTGTTTGCAGCAATGAATGAGAGACCTTTAACTATGTAGTTCTCCTCCAGCTTTATGTTGTCTTACCAACACAGATAAGGGGTGAGAAACACTCTGCATACTGAGCTGAAACCCCATAGCCAAACGGTGCTAACTCAGAGTAAGACTACACCCTACAGATGAAATCTGTCACGCTGCACACACATCGAGTGTCTGCTCCTTTTTATTCCCATTCATGAGGTGAGACGTGTCCCTCGGGATAGAGTTCACCTGCATCCTCTTTGAAATGCCACTCTTTCATGCTTCTCTGCTGGGATGATCAGCGATGAGCGCGCATCTTTCCGCTGGCTGTCCCTCGGCGACAGAACCCTACGGGCACCCAGCGACCTCTCTGCAGGAGGTGTTGTCGAGCTGCAGCATCACAGCTGAGATTTCACATCTGGGTCACTTAGCTTTGCTAGAGAAAAGATGGAAATGCTTGGTTACCTCCTTTTGACTTGAACCTTGTCCTCACGTACGGTCGGATTCCAGTCTGGTTGTATTGCTTTCCAGAAAACAGAGCGGATGCTGGCGGCCAGACGAGCGGCTGCTGGCGGTCGTTCCCAAGAGTAGCGTGAAATTGGGGACCTCTGCAGAGTCTTCTTGGGTTTCCAAATCTACAAAGAAACGCTTAAAACACGGAGTGGTTGTAGTCGAGCGTTGAAGTCGTGGCTTTTCTTCCCTTCTTTCTACCAGGCGGCTCTGCTAATCTCACCTGCCGAGCTTTCTTTGGCTACAGTGGGGATGTCAGTCCTTTAATCTACTGGATGAAAGGAGAGAAGTTCATTGAAGATTTGGATGACAGCCGCGTTTGGGAGAGCGACATCAGGTAAAAGAAGCAGCCCTTTAGTTACTGGCACTCGATATCTGCTTTGATAATTAATGTAATGCTCGTTACCACAGACTAACCCGTTAACTGGTTGGCTCTGGTGCCTGGTTCTTGCAGCATCGATCCTTTACTCTTTCACCTTTACTCTTAGAGAACATATTTTGGCCGGGTTGGATGTTAGAGAGAGCTAAAAGGCAGTGCAGCTGCCTGCCAAGTACTGCAGCAGCTTGTAATCAGAGGAAATCTGCTATAAAAACAATTGAACCAGTTTCTAAGGTAAAATACAGAAAAATAAATAATATATATATAAAATTAAGATAAATTATATATATATAAATTAAAATTAAGAGAAACAACTGAAAAGAAATCTTATATAATACAGAGCCTTAAATAAATGCTTAAGTCCGGAGAAGAAGAGGCTCCCAGGTGACATCATTGTGGCCTCCAGGATCTGAAGGAGGCTACAAAAAAGCTGG
>VZRI01008069.1:229406-256090 GCA_013397515.1 Upupa epops | reverse complement strand
GTGGTTAGCAAATGGAGAGAGGTTCTTCTCCTCCCCCTCTACTCTGCACTGGTGAGACTGCATCTGGAGGACTGTGTCCAGTTCTGGGCCCCTCAGTTCCAGAAGGACACAGAGCTGCTGGAGGGTGTCCAGCATAGAGCAAGGAAGATGATGAAGGAAGGAGAGCAGCTCCCTGCTGAGGAAAGGCTGAGGGAGCTGGGGCTCTTGAGCTGGGAGAAGAGGAGGCTGAGGGGGGACCTCATTCCTGTCTGTAAATCTGTGAGGGGTGGGTGTCAGGAGGATGGAGCCAGGCTCTTCTCAGGGCCTCAATGATTTTATGATTCTCCCTCTCTATAACTCCTGGAAGGGAAGCTGTAGACAGATGGGGGTCAGGCTCTTGTCCCAGGCTACTAGTGACAGAACAAGAGGGCAGGACCTGAAGCTGCACCAGGTTAGGGTTAGGTTGGATGTTAGGAAGCCCTTCCTCACCGAAAGGGTGATCAGACCATGGAATGGACTGTTCAGGGCAGTGGTGGCATCCCCATCCCTGGAGAACACCCTGGCTGTGGCCCTTTGTGCCCTGGCTGAGGTGGTGATGTCACATCCTGGGCTTGGCTGGATGATCTTAGAGGTCCACCCTCAATAGTTCTGTGCTCTGTGATCCTGGTGTTCCCATAAATCTCTTGACCCTTGTGTGTGTTAACTTGACTGCTGAGTTAATGCTGTCCTACTGCAGAAGGCAAGTCTTGCGATGCAATCGCCCTTTGTCTCCTTCATGAGCTTTCCAGTGTCATTCCAAGGCAGTGTTGAACACGTTAGGTGTTTGTCTTGTTATTTATTGTCTTTCACAGATATTCCAAGGATAAATAACAAACAGAGTGAACCACAGTGAGCAGAGCTCCTCTGCTTATTTTCTCTTCTTGAATGCTCTTTGGTTTTGTTTGATTTCCTTGGATATAATCACTCAGTAGACGCTATTACACCCAAAAATTGTGCAGGGGTGAGAATGAGTCCACAATCACTTCACAGATTCGCGAAGCATGAGAGTAGTCGCTGTTTTACCATTTTAAAATGGTCTACGAATGTCAACAAGCACTCTACGGGTGGTTCCTGAGGAGGAAAGGTGGACTGGCCAGGATTAACCCCGTTTATTTAATTCCATTTACGCTCCTTGCACGCACTCCCTGTTCATCAGGCTCTTCCCCATAACACTCCCAGCATAGGTAGAGATGAGGGAAGGAGTGGTGCAGTAAATAACTGAAGTCAGTATTGACTGACTGGAGCATTTCTTATGACACACAGTTGAGTACTCAATCAGGTCTCTTTTACAAGCGATTGATAACCTCGACAGGCTGTGCAGAGTGTTGTTGAGAGAATTAGAAAGAGGTTAACATTTCATTACTCTTGCCATTGATTTTGGTTTTTTTCCTTGCTTTCTTCACACCAAAAGCCAAAACGTGACCTCTTCTTCCACTGAATTAGTTACAGAGCACTCGGCGTTATTGACCTCCTAATGAAAATTAACGACAGCTCTTTCGATTCGGTAATTCAAGCGGGAGCACCACGCGTTTTTCAAACCCAGGCACATTTCTTTTCCATAATGAAATGAATTAGCACGCTGTTGAGCCATGAGTTGTATGTTAATGCCACAGGAAACGTGCAAAGCTAAGCACACAGAATTGGAGATGTAAACAGCGCTGTCGGAAGCCGATGCTGCAATGGTTTAGGATGGGCAGTACTTTTGGATCTGGAAAGCCAGCGAGTTTCACAAATAAGCTGCACACACACATAGAATTTTTCATCTCCAAGCCCTAAATGTACTGCAAAAGTCTGGCAAGAGTGAAAGGTTTCTGCTGTAGAAAACAGACAATTGCACTTTAGGTTAGGTCTTTCCCTGCTTTTATTTTCCCTTTTAAATCTAGAGAAAAATTCACATCCTTTCCAAGCTCCTTTCACATCCTCACAGGCTGCTACCACACAGTCGAGTGGGTTTCCTTCACACCGAGCTTTACCTGAGTGTGTATGAAAGGAACTGCTTGATTCTATGGCTATGGATCCCTTCTCCCTTGTGTCTGTGTCAATAAGGATTCTCTCTACCGGGTGAAACAAGAAAGGTGAATGGATTCACACCAGGAAATTGGGTGAAGTCTTGCCTTCTTATACAGACTGCTTCCTATTCTTGAGAGATTCTCCCAGACATCGCTCAATAACACAATAATCAATAAACTAACTTCATTCCATCCCCTCTTTCTTTAGACAACAAAGACTACGATGCATATCTATCTTATACCAAAGTGGATCCCGACCAGTGGAATCAAGAAACAGGAGAAGAAGAAAGATTTGCTCTTGAGATCCTCCCAGATATGCTGGAAAAGCATTACGGATACAAGCTGTTCATCCCAGACAGAGATCTGATTCCCACAGGAAGTAAGTCACGTCTCTGTGTGTTTTCTAAACAGCAAATGCAGTGGTTTCAGGGATTGCTTTAGTATCATTTCCATACTTCCTCTTGCAGAACGTCAGCTTGTCTTAGAGAATGGTGACAGGAAGCTACAGACATACTTAACGTGTGTTTCCCACCTACAGGATTACTTCTCAGTAATTGTATTAGATTGATTGAAGGTGAGAGAGTGCAGAAATAGCAGGAGCTGAATAAGACTTAAGTTTTTCACAGATGGTTTTTGACAACTTATGTATCTAGGAATGAATACAGAGGTACTTGCTTTCTGTTCCCTATTTAAGAATGAATACTGAGGTATTTGCTTTCTATTCCCTATTTAAGAATGAATATAGAGGTATTTGTGTCCTATTCCGTGTTTAGGAATAAACACAGAGGTATTTGCTTCATATTCCTTATTTAGGAATAAACACAGAGGTACTTGCTTTCTATTCCTTATTTAGGAGTAAACACAGAGGTACTTGCTTTCTATTCCCTATTTAAGAATGAATATAGAGGTATTTGTGTCCTATTCCATATTTAGGAATAAATACAGAGGTTTTTGTTTCCTATTTCTTATTTAGGAATAAATACAGAGGTATTTGCTTTCTATTCCTTATTTAGGAATGAATACAGAGGTACTCACTTTCTATTCCCTATTTAAGAATGAATATAGAGGTATTTGTGTCCTATTCCCTGTTTAGGAATAAACACAGAGGTATTTGCTTTCTATTCCTCATTTAGGAATGAATACAGAGGTATTTGCTTTCTATTCCCTATTTAAGAATGAATATATTCCCTATTTAAGAATGAATGTAGAGGTATTTGTTTCCTATTCCCTATTTAGGAATAAACACAGAGGTATTTGTTTCCTTTTCCTTATTTAGGAATAAACACAGAGGTATTTGTTTCCTATTCCTTATTTAGGAGTAAACACAGAGGTACTTGCTTTCTATTCCCTATTTAAGAATGAATATAGAGGTATTTGTGTCTTATTCCCCGTTTAGGAATAAACACAGAGGTATTTGCTTTCTATTCCTCATTTAGGAACCAACACAGAGGTATTTGTTTTCTATTCCTTATTTTGTCTAGAAAGATACCCATGATTTTAAGTGTTTATTAAAGAACTTCACACAGGAAAGAAAAGTTGTGTTTGGACTCAGGCAAGAGTCGAACAATACCATCCGCAGCAAAGCAAAGTAGTGAACTCTTAGTTGTCACTGCAGGTAAGTGGGTAGTGGAGGTACCGGATCATTCTCAGAGAGAAACAATTTGAATGGATGCCAGCTGGTACCAGTAGATATTTTTCGTGTTTCTTTCACATATTGCAACCTACGTACAGTCATTTTTTGTGAGCTGTAGTAGTCTCCATCACTGTAGTGCAACCACATAGACAGCTACTCAGTTACTAAAGACAGGAGAGGATGCTTTGTATAGACAGACATCAAACCATGGCAGGTTTTAAATCCACAACAAACTACTCGTTAATTTGCAGGAGATGATGTTGGGTCTGTGAATGTGTGTGGTGGGGGCATGACATGAGTATATACGAATCCCACCCTAGAGTACAGCTTAGAATGCCATGTGGGTTTGAGACCGAGCCCCTGAAGAACATAGATGCTGTTGCCTATCTGGGTGACTGCTGCCTATCTGGGTGACTTAGCCTTTTTAAAGACAAAACTGGTGATGGATGCGCCAGTTCCAATACAGACACTGACAAAAACCACAACTCATAGGCATAAACACACCCCATAGTGCTTGTAGGAATAGATATTTCTCAGGATCACAGAACAGAGGAGTTTGAAGCGACTTCCAGAAGCCTTCTTGCTCATCCCTTCTGCTCAAACAGGGTCAACTAGAGCAGGTTGCCCAGGACCGTGTGTTGGCACACAAGCCTGGTATGTTTGTGAGGGACGTGTCTGCGTATTTCCCTGGGAGCAGGGATTTGCCTCTGTTGTTTTTCCCCAGGCTATGGAAGCAGGGTGTTCACTTCGATTGATGTTTTGAGCAACTGTCTTATTTTGTAGCCTACATTGAAGACGTGGCAAGATGTGTAGACCAAAGCAAGCGACTGATCATCGTCATGACTCCAAATTATGTGGTAAGAAGAGGCTGGAGCATCTTTGAACTGGAAACGAGGCTTCGAAACATGTTAGTCACAGGCGAAATCAAAGTGATACTGATTGAATGCAGTGAACTACGGGGAGTTATGAACTACCAGGAGGTCGAGGCCCTGAAACATACCATCAAGCTCCTCACTGTCATTAAATGGCACGGACCAAAATGCAACAAGTTGAATTCCAAGTTCTGGAAACGTTTACAGTACGAAATGCCTTTTAAGAGGATTGAACCCATCACACATGATCAGGTTTTAGATGTCAGTGAGCAGGGACCCTTTGGGGAACTGCAGACAGTCTCGGCAATTTCTATGGCTGCTGCCACCTCCACTGCTCTTGCCACTGCTCATCCGGACCTGCGCTCCACCTTTCACAATACATATCATTCACAGATGCGTCAGAAACACTATTATCGAAGCTATGAATACGATGTACCTCCTACCGGCACCCTGCCGCTTACCTCAATAGGTAACCAGCATACCTACTGCAACATCCCTATGACACTAATAAACGGGCAGCGGCCGCAGACAAAAACTAACAGGGAGCAGAATCCAGAAGAGGCTCACACAAACAGTGCAATACTGCCCCTCTTGCCACGGGAGACCAGTATATCCAGCGTCATTTGGTGACCGGAATGCAAGGGGCTGTCCACCCCCTTGATTAGAAGCTGAGTCTGCAGTCTGGTGCCTGGAACTACGTCCTCGGCTGCTGCTGTTAGACATGCATTACAATCGATCACACACGAGGAAAAACAGGGTCTTGTACATAGGGTTTTTGCTATTTCTTTGTAGCATCAGTCTTCCTGTTTTACCCATGTCTCTTCCCATTCATATTTTTGACTTTGTTTTATATGTCATTGGAATTTGTATATTTACATTTTTTTAAATGAAGAGACTGCTGTATAGATAGGAAATTTTTTGCTTCACGAGTATAGTTTTAGACTTTTCGTTGGTTTGTTTGGTTTTTAACCTCTCTTGGGAATGCTTGGACAAAGCTATGTTGATAGCAGAAGCACTATCCGTTTCGTTGGCCTGCCTAGCCTGATTCCCGAAGGCCGTGCCTGCTGCAGTTCACCTCTTCTGGAGATTGTTTGTTCTTAGAAGGACCCCATCCCTCACTGAGAGCTCCACTTTCATTTCTACTCCCGTAACGTGCACTGGGTTCTTCCCTTGCCCCTACAGTCACCCCATTTGGGGTAGCACTACAGCCTGATCACCTAACATGTAACGTGGTAGACACCTGTCAAACAGCAGATGATACCCCATCTGTACCGGTTGCTTCACGGTAGTCACTGCACAGTAGAAAGCAGAGGTGGGTTGGTCGTTGCTTTTTTGGGGTTGGTTGGAGTGGTTTGGTTTTTTCTTTAACCCTCATTATTTGCAGAACGAGTTGATTGTACCCCTTTTATAAATATAAAGGCAAACCCTCATTTTTAACACTTCCTGCAAAAGTATGGATGTGGTTGTGGAATTTCTTTTGAACTAGTGATCTCTTTTGTTTTCCCTTTCTCCCGTTTCCCCCTCCTTTCAAAATCCTGCAGTTTGTCAGGCAAGAAAGCAAGCCAAGTGAGGCAATAGGCACTCAAGTGCAGAGTCCTGCTGATAGTTCCAGTGACGACTTCCAAACCAAAGGGGAATAAATGGATGGTGTTGTGAACGGTCTGTCGCTTTGTATTATAGAAAGTATTATTTTCTAAAGGAGAGCAAAAAAAATAACAACCCTATTTTATTGTGGATTACAGAGTCCCCCTTGTATTTTAATGTTCCCACACCTGTATTTGCTTTAAAATGATATATTCAGGATTAAGAGGTCTTCTTTCATTCGGTTTTAGCTTGTAACGATAAAGAAACCTTTCTTAATTTCAACATCATTTCAGCAAGTACTCAGGCAGAAAAAAAACAAACCAAGAACAATGACATGAATAAACTTTATTTATACAAAAATTACTATTTCAATCGGACCTGGAAGTATTAAAAACGATTGATTCACTTTAAATAAATTAGTTTTATTTTTTACGGATGATTTTATCTTTGAGGAGTTGCAAATAACGTGCGGCCCACGGCTGTCAGGGAAGCAAAACCCCCCCCACACTGTGTTTACATCCAGGTGTTTTTTAAGTCAAAGCATCTTATCCTGATGGAAATAATGGATAAGTCCTTTCTGGTTTTAGAGAGAGACAGGAAGAGAGCGAGAGGAGTGGTGTTAAGGCTCTACAACACCACTACAACCCAAGCTATTCTACTCTAGTCTGGCACAAGCAGAGGAGCTGGGGTAGACGTACGCGTTGCTCCTCACTGTCGTGGGTTTGATTTAGCCCAGCAGAAGTGTAGCTGGTCTCCTGGCAATCAGACCTCACGGTCTGTTTAGGTAATTAATTAGCTCTAGGTATTTTAACGGGCGCTGTATGGCCGACTTAACGAGCGCGTGGGGTTGGTTCCGTCCTGATTGTCACAGGGAGAAAAGCATGGCTTATAAGATTTTGGGCGTCTTAATGAGAAGTGATGGGTAGAGAGTGTGGGGGATGACTGTGGGAGTAATGCAGAGCTGACAGTGTGGGAGGAAATGACTCCGCTCCTGTTGTGAAAGTCAAGAAATCTCAGTCTCCACACGACAAACTCATAGCCGGTGTGAGGGCTGAACCCGATTTGCTTCGCCACGCTGATTTCTCCGCTGATTTCCTCAAGCCCTTTTCTACACGACCTGTTCTTTCCCCCTGTGGACAACTGCCAAACATCAGCCTCGTGGAAATGAAGCTGCCAGGCCAGATAACGTTTGAAGAGAGCTTTGCACATGCGGTCATTTTCATAGTGTAAGAAAGCTGCTATTCATTTGCTCGTACAGACACCTGTCAGGCACCCATGGCATTCCCCTTCGCCGGATGCCAAATACCCCAGTAGCCTCTGAAAGCAATGCATTCTTTCTTTCCCTTTCCCTCCCCTTACCCTGCCGTGGAGTAAAGACTGAGGCGTGGAATAAACGTAGGATTTAACTCTCTGACTGCAGTCACATTTAGATGATGAGTAGGTCGCTCAGCCACAGGAGGAGTACATTTCTGTTCTATTTTTAGCATAGATTTAAGCACTTTGAAGAGCATGATTCAGGGATTGATGGCTACTCTTTGCTGTCCACACTACTTAAACCGAGTCTTTCTTCTACTCTTTTGTCACTATACCCAACAAAAGCAAAGCAACCACACACAAAAACCCACCCGAAATGAATGGAGAAGCTGCCTGTGACTTTAGAAACATTCCTCCCTCAATCACCTTCCTCTACGAACAACTCGCTGTGGGGGAGCGGTAAAGGCAACGTCGCGTGGTCCTGTGCTCTGTGTTTGACGACAGCTCTGTTGGAACACAAACTAAAATGAAAACCAACAAACCAACTGCCAAACCTGTCATTGCCCTAGTGCTTAGGGTCCATCCTTTCGATCCTGAAGGCGTTCCAGCTTTGGACGCTGAGGCGCGCATGCCGTAGCCACAGAGAAGGTTTAGCCATAAGCAAGTAGCACTTTATTTTAACGACTGCACGGTGGGAATGGAGGAGAGAGCTGCCTCTGCCTCGTCAGTAGTTTAGGCTTTGTCTGTGGATTCTATGCACATGAATTATCCGAGCGTGGTGCTTTCTCTTTATAAGGCTCTTGCTAACCTCAGGATAGGGCCTTGCTATAAACCTACAGCACTCTCTTGCACAGCCAGAGGAGATGCGGGACAGAGGTTCTCCAGCAGCACATGGAGTTGAGCAGGAACAGGGGGACTGTATGTCACACGGTTAATTATCCTGAAGGCAAAAGGCATTGCTGGGTCTGATTCTGTTCTCAGTTGCAGCAGTGAGACTTGAGAGTGAATCCAATCAAGTGGAATGAGAGTGTGGCAGAAGAACATTGGGGAAAGCATAGAGAAGAGGGATCACATTTGCAGTCTGCAGCGAGCTGGAGTCTTGGCTGAGTGGAAAGCAACAGCAAAACATCTTCTGCATTTTAGTAGGGACTCAGTTCTCACCTGGCAGCCAACCTCAGACACTTTGAGTGTGGTCTGGTACAGAGCTAAACACTGTTAGGCTTAGATGTAAAGGTTTTCTGTTATAGCCCAGCTGTGGAAAGCATGTGTATGTTATATAACGGGTGATAATCGGCTTCAGAATCGTTTGAAAGCTCGTTATAGCCGCCTGATTAGGATTCAGAGACTTTCACTGGGATATTGTGCGTTAAGGACACATTTAAATTATAGATAAAGCCATGAGAATTGGGGGGAAACTGATGTGATAAATGGGCTCCCTTCATTTGAAATTGGGAAAAAAGTCCGTCGAGAAAGGCTAGGGACACTTGAATTCAAGTTAAAAGAAGAAAATAAAAATAGGGAAGAAAATCCCACAAGAGAAAACCCAGCAAACAAAGAAATCACAGCAGTGCAGACAGCTTCACCAGGAGGTGCTGAGACCAGGTTGCCCAGGGAGGTTGTGGCTGCTCCCCAGCTCCCTGGCAGTGTTCAAGGCCAGACTGGCTGGGGCCTTGAGCACCCTGGTCTAATGATGAGGGAAGTAGAACAGCTCCCTGATGAGGAAAGGCTGAGGGAACCGAGTCTCTTGAGCTTGGAGAACAGGAAGCTGAGGGGAGACCTGAATGTCCTGAGCTTGTGGCTGCCCCCCCCTCCTCAAAGTGTTCAAAGCCAGACTGGATGGAGACTTGAGCACCCTGGTCTAGTGGGGGGGTGTCCCTGCTGATGTCAGGGGGGTTGGAACTAGATGATCCTGAAGGTCCCTTCCAACCTCAAGCATTCTAGGACTCTATGAATCTATGAATAAAGGCCAGTGGGGAAGGAAGGTTAAATTGCTCCCCCGATGATTTAGTGCATTAAGGCTTTGTTTGTCATGCAAGTACCAGTACTCTGCCTGATCTATATTAAGGAGGTGGATTTTTGGGGCCCATCCAGACAATCATCCATCCCAATATGTCCCCATATGTCTAACATGCTTCCTAATGACTGCTGATAATCTGCCACAGGCAGTGGTTGATGTGTCTTCTATCATTGTGATACAGAGGATGGCAGAATGCTGTCAGAGCTAAAGAAACCCCTTGAACAGCAGTGTTTTCTCATCCAGAGCAACTATATTGCTCCACACCCACACCTTATCTGATTTACTGGTTGTAGAACACTGTCCTTAACCTACTTCTCACCTGAGCATGAGAGTGATGTGACTGGCACAGTCCTAGCCATGAGTCTCCGCTGGTAATGAATGCTGCAAGCTCCCTTGCATCGTTTCTGTGTCATCACAAGTCCTAAACAGCCCAGTAAGCAAGGTAGGTTCAATTAAAAGTACAAGCACAGAAAACTTGCTGTGAGCCCTCAGATTGGGGTACTTGTGATGTGTAGTAGCAGAGGTTGGGAATAGGCTGAACTGCACACACATCTAATACTCAGGGATGTTTTCATTCCTTCTAGCTCTTCATGTTTTCACAGAATGATTGAGGCTGGCAAAGCCCTCTGGGCTCAGCCAGCCCAGCCCAGGACCTGGCATCACCACAGCAGCCAGACCAGGGCACTCAGGGCCACAGCCAGGCTGTCCTTCAACACCTCCAGGGATGGGGACTCCACCACCTCCCTGGGCAGTCCATTCCAATGCCTACCCACCCTTTCCATGAGGAAGAGTTTCCTAACATCTAACCTAACCTTCTTCTTGCACAGCTTCAAGCTCTGTCCTCTCATCCATGGGTTGGTTTTGGTTTTGTTTGGTTCATTTTTTGTTTTCATAAGGATAGAGACATCGGAGATCCATAATCAGAGGATCAAAGAATGGGAAGGCTTGGAAGGGGCCAAAATCCAGTTTGCCTGGCATGTTTTATCTCCAGAGAAGACTCCTAGGTCAGGAGGATCTGTCTGCCCGTAAGCAAAGCGCAAAGCAGAGCAAAAGTGGAAGCAATCCCTCCCTGGGAGCATGCTGTTCAACGTGAAGGGTTAGATAAACACTCAGTAGAGCTTTGTGTTGATAAAGCTCTCAGCTGGCCTTCCGTAAGCCTAGGAACAACTGCAGTTGGAATGCTCTGTAGCTCTGAATACAGACACACTGAAGACAGTTATCGACTTCCAAATATTCTGCATTCATGGAAAGCTGGGGAGGGGCTGTTTGCAAGGGCTTGGAGTGGTCAGAGCAGGGGGAATGGTTTCCAGCTGGGAGAGGGGAGGGTGAGACTGTAAGTCAGGAGGAAGCTCTTCACCAAGTGGGTGCTGAGACCCTGGACCAGGTTGCCCAGGGAGGTTGTGGCTGCCCCCCAGTTCCCTGGAAGTGTTCAAGGCTACATGAGATGGAGCCTTGAGCACCCTGGTCTGGTGGGGGGTGTCCCTGCTGATGGCAGGGGGGTTGGAACTGGATGATGTTAAACGTCCTTCCCAACATGAACCAGTCTATGAATGAAACAAACAAATGCTCTACTAGGTGTCGGGATCACTCTTCCTCATTTCTTTCATCACAGATGGTTGGTAAATCCCAAAGCCAATTCCACTCAAGTCAGCAGAATTAACCCTCTGTCTAACTGGTGCAAAAGAGCAGAATCAAGCCCAGAATTTATCAATATATGATCTCTGGTTGTTCTACAATTCAATTGAAGATTGTCGCCTGTTCCAAACACCCGTTGCTGTTGCCAGATAGAGATTAACATCTGCCTTCTCGTGAGGCTTTAAGGCTACAGATATAAGAAAGGCAATTGATACCTCTTCTTTCTACATCTAGCTGAAAATCAGTTTAAAATAGAAGCAGTAAAGCTAAGCAGAGATACATCAACCTATATTTACACCTACTGCATATTAAATATTCGATCACCTTAGATTTCCTTTTTAAGATGAGTTTGATTGCCTTTTTAAAAAGAGTTTGATTTCCTTTTAAGAAGAGTTTGATTTCCTTTTTAAGAAGAGTTTGATGGATCCTAGCTACAAGCAACTGTGTTTTTGCAGCAATACCATACCCAACGCCGAGAAGCAAGAGATCAAAGCATCCCTTGGTGTTGGTGTGCGTTACTCGGAGAAGAACTTGGCTTCTGATATCCTAACTTCTCCAAAACTTCACCAAGCCCGGTGTATAAAACAGAGCTAGGCTTCTTGGTACAACCCTAAACGTTTTTGTATCTGCATCGATTTGTATTCTCACGGGAGAGAAGGCATCGCTCGCTAAACACGAATGCTGCACACGTTAGCAATAGAAGCATTGATTTTTGTAACTTTGATTGCACTTGCCTTAACTTTTCCACACGTATAGATACGAACACAAATAACACACAGAGAAAAGGGGGGGGTGGGAGTGGGGAATCCTCCAGGATCAAGGAGAACTATAAACATGCCACCACGTAGGTAAGTTTTGCATTGTTGAATGAATATAGAGGCACACACGGACGTGTCCACTCCAATCCTTGTATAGAGCACACGATGCTGTAGGGTCAGTAAAGCACAAGGTGTACAAAACAACGGCAAAAAAAACTACACAGGCGTTCGGTGTGAGTCTGCTTTAGCTTTTGAAAGGTTGGCTGTTTAAAGGAAATCTTTATTACTTGCATAGGAATATTTTTGTATGATGATAACTGAAAGTTTTCAAACAAAACCAAGCAAAACAACAAAAAAATTACCCCAAATCCCAGCCCTGGAGTTGCAAATGTTAGAGAAGAATAAGCAGGGTATGTGTCCTGTTGGTAAAAACCATTGCTCTCCTTCCAAGGTTTCTCTTTCACTGGCTAAATGCAAAGTTCCGAGCACTTGGAGCAGGGGTTTTGTGAACAGACAAAGACAAAACAAAGCAATGTGAAGACTTTGTGAAGACAAACTCTATTTTAATAAAAATTAGAGCAATACAAATTCAACAGAGGAGTAGAAAAAGCTTCCAGTTCAGTGATCTGACCTGCAGGATATACTGGGCCAGAGCATACACACTGGGTAAACTGGTACAGCTGTACTGGAGGCGATGGAGATGCTCTAGCTGAAACCCTGCCCTTTGGCTTAAGGAAACATCTAGCAGTCAATACCCCTCCGTTCACGCGTTCCTTCTTGTTGTTTCCCCTTGCTCTGCTGGTTCATTTCATACAGCTATTTCTTTCGGCTATAGAGATTCCATGGGTACTCTTTCTTTCTTTAAAACATGAAAGGGGATGGATTTACTGACGGTGGAGCAAGTAGCGCAGCCGTATAGATCTCTGAAAGAAAGATGCAGATGTGTTTGATTTACTACCGCGTTGCTCAGGATTTTTGCTCTACTGGAACCACAGAGGGACAAGGGAATAGAGGAAGATGGTAGAGAGTCATTTTCTTTCCGCAGTGGTTTTGTGTGCTGTGCAGGAACAGAGTGCAAGGCGCTGGATGATAAAGGAACTGTAGTGGATCAGAAGTAGCTCAAGCCACGGCAATGTTTTCATTAGACTAATGAGAGCTAGCAAGAAAGATGCCTGGAGAGGAGTGACTGGATTAAAACTCCTGGGTTAGGGGCTTTTTAAGTGTGTTGAGTATGACACCACGTCTAGGTCAGGACAAACTGAGGTTTGGCTTTTCTGCAGAGACTGCAGCGGCAGAGACCAGAAGTGTCGTTACCCAAGGCGATGGGATAACACTCGCGCGACGCCAGTCACAGGAACTGCAACCACCCTTTTTTTGGCTTTTCTATCAAGACCCTCATCTCCTCAAGTCTTTGAGAGACACAGCACATAACTTTGTCCATTCTTTCATCATTTCCTTTCAAATTACCTATCCCCCTCCCCAGACTCCAGGGGAATTGCTCCAAGTTTGAATCTCTATGACACAAGCAAATGTGTCCTTGCAATACGAGACACTCATAAGGCACAGCAGCACTTGGAAAGGTTGGTCCTATGCTGTTAAGTTGGTAGAAGAGCTAGTTATCTTGCTCCAGAGACCCAGGCTATTGACCAGCCCGTGTCTTTGTAGCTTACGAGTAACACAAGGTTTATAAGAGGTGACGAGTGGATGGGTTTACCTGCAGCAACTTCTGTTTCAATGCATTATTAATAAAACCACAGTAGTTTTGCACCCACAGTCTGGATCCTGGAGACAAAGTGACCTATAACACAAACTCTTGTTCCTACAGACAGTCACCTTTGTGAGCTTTGAGGTTGTCTGCTGCATCTACTTCTCATAAGATTTTATCTTGGCTATATGAAATGTCAATAAGATCACCTGATTTGAAGGCTGGTGGTTTCACCAGCATCAACGTGAGTCATTGGCCTGGTATGGTGGCAGGAAATGCATCGAGCATTCTGTTATACATCATAAGAATTA
The DNA here is from genome assembly GCA_013397515.1 of Upupa epops. NCBI lineage: Eukaryota > Metazoa > Chordata > Aves > Bucerotiformes > Upupidae > Upupa > Upupa epops. The sequence continues at coordinate 242,294 of VZRI01008069.1, read as the reverse complement.
CGATTACTCAACTTACCAGCATGTCAAGTGCACAGAAATATGGTATCCACTGTAAATTCAAAAATATTTATGTATATTTAGTTACATTTTTTTAAATATTGCTATTAAAAAGATATTAATAAAAAACAAATCCAGAACACAGTGCTCTACTCTTTACTGCGTTACTCTGCATTCCTAGGCTCGTTACTACATGCAGGAGAGTTATTCGTTGATGGTCTTCCTTCCCCAAACCATGCGACGTAAGGCTGAGCGCTTGAATAGAGAATCACAGGAAACCAAGAGTGCTTGGAAGAGCTTTTGAGTTCTCATTAGAAAAACTAACTAAATAAATACAGAGAAAGATGAGACAGAGACAAACCATCCATAGAATCAATGGCATTCTTGAGTGGATACAGATATCCCCTCTCCTTTATGAGTATTGATTTGCTGTGAATTCACAGCACACATACTTGGAAGTAAATAGTTAAATAACAGTTAATGCAGTCATGGAATCATCATAGAATCATAGAAAGGACCTGGAAAGAGCATCCAGTCCAACCCCCCTGCCACAGCAGGATCACCCAGACCCAGTGGCACAGGAACACAGCCAGGGGGGCTGGAAGATCTCCAGAGAAGGAGTCTCCACAGCCCCCCTGGGCAGCCTGGTCCAGTGCTCCAGGACCCTCCCTGGGAAGAAGGTCCTGCTGAGATTGAGAGGGAACCTCCTGTGTTCCAGCTGGCACCCAGTGCCCCTTGTCCTATCCCCAGATGCCCTTGAGAACACCTGGCTCCATCCTCCTGACACCCACCCCTCCCATATCAATAGATGCCTGGCAGAACCAATCCTTAGGTGACAGCTAACTGAAACACAAGAAGGAGAGTGACCTAAACATGCATGTGGCAAAACCATCCGAGCACCTCATGAAGGAACTACTTCAAGCTATTAAGAACATGATCCTTCCAAAAAAACCCCTCAAAAACTGTATTTTCATCCATTTTAACTTTGTAAAAGTTTACCAGGTCTCTCTGGTAAATAATTAGCATTTTTAAGCTGTTTAAATAAATATTTATATAATAGATTAGAAGGGGTTTCAAGGACTTACTACTGGCTGTCTTTGTGGTAAATAAGGAAGGAGATGCTCTGATCTAATCTCCTGGGTGAATAAGGGATTGTATGACTTGTAATTAAAAATGGGATGGGTGAGTAACACCATTGGAAACAAATACTTCCAGACCATGAAGGATTTGATTCAAAAGGAGTAAAAGCCATCAAACTTTAAAACCCTCAACTATTCCATCCTTTAGTCCTGGGGGTTTTTTTGCTGAGAGAAAGTGCTGGTTCTGAGAACTCCCTTCAGAGCTAAGGAGTTGAGAAATGACATCTGGCCTTCAAACTTATAGGGACTGCTTTAGCAACCCTCTGATGCTCTGAAGCTGAATCAAGAAGTTGATTTTAAGTTGTCATCTATTATGCTTTTATACATCAGTAGAAGCTAGAGCATGGAATAAAGGGTTATGGAGTTTTTATATCATAGAATCATTAGGGATGGGAAGGGACCTCAAAAGATCACCCAGTCCAACCCCCCTGCCACAGCAGGATCCCCCAGACCCAGTGGCACAGGAACACAGCCAGGCGGGGCTGGAACGTCTGCAGAGAAGGAGACTCCACAGCCCCCCTGGGCAGCCTGGTCCAGTGCTCCGGGACCCTCCCTGGGAAGAAGGTCCTGCTGAGATTGAGAGGGAACCTCCTCTGTTCCAGCTGGCACCCAGTGCCCCTTGTCCTGTCCCCAGATGATCTGGAGTGGAGCCTGGCTCCATCCTCCTGACACCCACCCCTCACATGTTTATAGACAGGAATGAGGTCACCCCTCAGCCTCCTCTTCTTCAAGCTCAAGAGCCCCAGCTCCTCCCGCCAGGGAGAGTCCCAGAGCACTGGCACAGGCAGCCCAGGGGGGTTGTGGAGTCTCCTTCTCTGCAGACGTTCCAGCCCCGCCTGGCTCTGTTCCTGTGCCACTGGGTCTGGGTGATCCTGCTGTAGCAGGGGGATTGCACTGGATGATCTCTCGAGGTGCTTTCCAACCCCTAATGATTCTATGACACCTACCCAATCTGCAGGACAGGAGGGTTTCTTCTGGATTTATCATTCAGATTCCTGTGTGGCCGTGAAAAATTCCTGCTGGCAGCCAGCAAGGTCTCATATTTGCAGATTCTATTAAGAAATCTGGCAGCTTTATGGAAGACGAATTGATCCGCAGTCCCCTTCACGAAACAAAACACAAATCATAGCTCCCATCAGGTAGTGTATTTTTTCATCAGCGTCTAATTCACACGCAGATGAAAGGATAAAAGGAAGCTTTTATTTCACAATGGGTGGTGATGCCCACACGGGTCACAGTGGTGCTTCTCCCAGTTAGGCAACTAAAGGTCAGGGAAACCTCAACCATTCCCAAGGAACCTTCCCACAACAAAAACCTTCTTAGATTCAGTTTTAAAACCTCATTTTTGGGGGCTGTACAAGAGCTTTCCCTCTGTAAATACTCCCACCTTCACAGTGATGAGAGGTGTTGTCTGAACCTACAACACTGTTTCTCATAGAAGATGCTGTTTACTAACAATCCCTCCTCGATTCCATCCTGTCAGTGCTTTTACATCCTGTCTCTGAAACTGTTCTGTCCCCTCTTCTGTATCATCATTCATAGGAACTCTGGTGCTTCCACGTACGAACTGATGCCAGACTTGCCTGCACTATAAAAGAGAAGACATTCATCCACCTGGAAGTCCTGGCTTGCATGGGTTAAAAACTGCCTGCATGACCTGGCACACACAGTGGGGGTGAATGGTGCCCCATCCAGTTGGTGTCAGCGAGCAGGGGTGTCCCCCAGGGGTCCTTGCTGGACCCAGATCTTTCCTGATGACCTGGATGAGGGGATTGAATCTCCCCTTAGTAAATTTGTGGCTAGATTTCCTCACTGATCATAAAGTTGGTTACTTATCTGACAGCATCACCAGGACACTCCCTATCCTGGGCATCACCAGGACACTCCCTAACCTGGGGCAGTCAACTGATAGAGGAGGTTCCCTATCAATATCAGGAGTAACTTCTTCCCAGGAGGGTGCTGGAGCACTGGAACAGGCTGCCCTGGAGATGACTGGTGGGATCAAAGAGGGTATCCTTTGCTGAGAGTGCTGCCAGCAAGAACACACGATCTACACAACGCAGAAACAATGCTTTTCATTAACCTGGAAAGACCAGCACAGGGCAGGCTGGTTCTCTCACTGTTTTAACTTGAAAAGAGTTCAGAAAAGCAAGGTGAGGGAGAGTGCAGAACGGAGACACTGACAAAGTGCACTCATTCTTCTAAGAGCTTTGAACTACTCGTGGCCTCTGTCCCACCTGATCCAGCTGTGGAAGCATTAAGAGAAGGACCACCCTTTCTGGTCCGATCCAAAGTGCTAAGTACCTGTCTCTGCCATTAAATTCCTGCTCCTATGTACACCTGGCTTTTTATAGAGTACCAGGCTACACAGGATCTTGTGACTCCCACAGCAGTAACCCCTTCTGAGCTAATCTCTGGGCTGGCTGGAGATCAGCTTCCCCAGGGCAAGCAAGCATGAACTCTCCTCATCCATAATGGGTGTCGACTCCCATTCCTCTGCTCTGTGGGTACTAGAGTCAGCACTTCTCTTTACCCTTGACATATCTTTATACAAACAGTCGTAGCTAGCAATGAGAACAGCATCTTCTATTCCAGGCTTTAGGCAAATAGAAAAGGACAGCGTTTTCTATCACTTCACAGCCCTGTGCATTGTTTGTGATGCCCACACAGTTTATTATCTCCATCTGAGAATATTGCTCTGGGCTGGCAAAATACCACGGTGAAGAGGAGACTATGATTAGATTGCTAGTTCCTGGAGCACGTCAAGTAAAACCCTGTGTTTCAAATAGTCTGGAAGGATTGGCTCCTTTCAGAGCAGGGGGAATGGTTTCCAGTTGGAAGAGGGGAGGTTGAGGCTGGAAGTCAGGAAGAAGTTCTTCACAGGTAGGGTGCTGCCACCCTGGATCTGGTTGCCCAGGGAGGTTGTGGCTGCCCCCAGCTCCCTTGAGCACCCTGGTCTAGTGGGGGGTGTCCCTGCTGATGGCAGGGGGGTTGGAGCTAGATGATCTTGAGGGTCCCTTCCAACCTCAACCATTCTGGGAATCTATTGAATCTATGGTTATACCAGCGTGCCAGCATTTTATACAGCTGGCACATAACTTGCTCGCCTTCTCTTGGAATCTTTTCCACTACAAGCAACTTCTTGTATTGCTGAGAGAAATGAAGACAGGCAAATTGATTGGAAATTGTGCTTCATATTAAGAAATTAAGAACAGTTGACCTCAAAGCAAGTAGAAAATGGGTTATCTAGGTCAGATCATTTGCAGGGCTATTCATTGGTCAATGTAAACTCGTGCTGCATTGCCTGTCTTGGAGTGAAAACAGCATTTGGTACCCAAAACTCCATTGTAGGAGAGGAGTTTGCTCAGGGCAGGGACTATAGATGCTTTGCTTGACCTCCACATGCCCATGCCTATGCATCATAGTTTCTTTCCTACCTTAATGTACTAAAATTGAAGGTAGAGGAAGTTATAGCTGCTACAGCTAACCAGTACCTGATTTACCAACTAGCATATCAAGCCCATCCTCATCACCCTGGCATAATCATTATGGGATCCATGATCCAGAGCCTGATCCCAAAATAAAGCATCTTTTGGAAGCAGGAGAACAGTAAACAAATGGAGTTGATGTGCAGACACACAGGAGAGATCCTCTGCTCTTGCTAATTTAGCTCTCTTAAAAGCTGAATGAGGCACGATTTAGTTTGCTAAGAAAGTCAGCACTTTATTTATGTTCCCTTCAGCTTCCACCAGCTTTCCTGATATTGCTTCTTATAGGGAAGAATTTGTTACCCCACAACAGTCATAACTGGGGAGTAATTAGCATCCGTTTTTTTCTATTCATGTGTTGAGATGGTTGGATCTGCTATAATAGATGTAATGAGAGTAATCATGGGGCTGAATTCCAGTCTTGAGGGAACTGCTGACAGCAGAAACTGCCAGGATAGCATCGCTGCGGAGATGCTGTAAGCTCAGGGCATAAACAGTGCTTAGGTGTTTGTCCCCCAGGGCTCAGGGAGGTTTCCATCATCTATCAGCAGTCCTGACCAGCCAGAGAGGTTCCAGTGGACTGGATGGGGAACAGATTGAGAGCAGCCGTCAGGAGAAAGACCTGGGGGTGTTGATAGAAGAAAAACTCAACCTGAGCCTGCAATGTTCCCTTACAGCCCAAGGGAACTGCATCCTGGGCTGCAGCAAGAGAAGCGTGACCAGTAGGGCGGTGGAGGGGATCCTCCCCCTCAATTCTGCTCTCATGAGACCCCATCTGCAGTCCTGCATCCAGTTCTGGAGCCCCCAGCACTGGAAGGAGATTGAGCTGTTGGCCACGAGGATGAGTGGAGGGCTCTGCTACGGATGTGTACCTGTGCAACTTGGTCTGGGTGATCCTGCTGTGGCAGGGAGATTGAACTGGATGATCTTTCAAGTTCCCTTTCGATCCCTAATGATTCCATGACTATTATTCCCACTAATCCTGCTATAACTACTACTAGTTATCACTGTGTAAATCTGATGCTAACAATGAAACAAAGCTCTTTCACCAAGATGGGAGGACACTACTGATTTGGAGTTGAGGTACTAAGGTACTTGAAACCAGTGAAGGTGATAGGAACGCTCTCAGTATGGAGCTATTAAACAAAAGATGCCTTACAATCATGAATTAAGCCCGTGGTTACCGTTGTTCACTAGTGCCCTCAATCCAGCTGAACAATGCTGCTCAAAAATCATGAGAGAAAATGGTTTGCAAACTTTAAGTAGGTCACCTCCCACAGCATCTCTGAAGCACAGGTGAGCTAGCATTCATTCTTTTTCAAATGGCAGACTGAGGCAGAATAAGTCATTAAAACTTCTGGTTCCACAGAGCTGTTGACTGTTTCAATGCTTTCTGATCCAGAGGCGTCTTCCCTGGGAAGGATTATAATATTTCAGACTGCCTTCATACCTCTCCTGTACTGCCTAATATGAAAGAGACCTGAGCCCAAAGCACTGATTTCATAGAATCATTAGGGATGGGAAGGGACCTCGAAAGGTCTCCATCCTCCTGACACCCACCCCTCACAGATTTAGAGACAGGAATGAGGTCCCCCCTCAGCCTCTCTTCTCCCAGCTCCAGAGCCCCAGCTCCCTCAGCCTTTCCTCAGCAGGGAGCTGCTCTCCTTCCTTCAATATCTTACAGTGACTGTTTCTGCTGATATTTTTTCCAGATACTGCCTCAGAAAGGCTGGGATTTGTATTCATTCCTTGCCTAAGCGATTTCATTTAGCTTTTAACCGAGGTGCTTATGCACACTTGCGACTCTCAAGAGAGAATAAACTCTTCAAATAGAAAAAATTCATCAGTGGAGCTGCCTATGAATGTGACTTTGTCCTCCCTTCTTTTTCTCCACTCCTATCTGTCAGAAAACGGAGACAAATGGGGCTCACATCGTTTATTCTGTCACTGGGAAGTAGTGTTTAACATGTGCCCTGCTGTGGCTGAGGGGTCCTGGTCGTTTCACATCCCATTACTAGGCAGACCTATCACCCCTCAATTTCTGCCATTCATTTCTGTGCAGTCAAAGCCACCAATCTTCTTATAGAGATGATAAATCCCTGTCTCCAATTCCTTCCCTTATAGGATTTGATAGACTTTTATTATAAACTGTAGTGCCACCAGTGATGACCCAGCCCTGACGCAGCCCAAACCAACCCTAGAGCCAGACTGTGCTGAATGAGTCCCATATCTACCTGTCTGCATGGTGCAAGGGGCAATGAATCACAGAAAGTCAGAGGTTAGAAGGGATTTCAAGTAATCATCTAATCCAACCCCCCTGCCAGAGCAGGATCCCTTAGATCCAGTCCTACAGGAGCAGTGCAGGTGGGTTTTAAACATCTCCAGAGATGGAGAGTCCACCATCCCCCTGAGCCACCCCTTCCAGGGCTCTGTCACCCTTGCAGTCAAAAGCTTTTTCCTTATGTTTATGTTTCAGCTTGCACCCTCATCCCACCATTGGGCACCACTGTGAAGAGCCTGGCTCCATCATCCCAACACTTGCCTATGATGTATTTATAAACATTAACGAGGTCACCTCTCTCCTCTTCATCAGGAAGGAGACACCCAGCTCCCTCAGCCTTTCCTCTTCACAGAGATGCTTCACTCCACCATCCAATGTATCATGGGTTGGTCAGTAGGTCTACAGAGGTTCTTCTTCCCCTCTACTCTGCCCTGGTGAGGCTGCACCTAGAATCTTGAGTCCAGTTCTGGATCCCTCAGTGGAAGAAGGAGAGAGAACTGCTTGAAAGAGTCCAGCACAGAGCCACAAAGATGATGAAGGAAGGAGAGCAGCTCCCTGATGAGGAAAGGCTGAGGGAGCTGGGGCTCTTGAGCTGGGAGAAGAGGAGGCTGAGGGGGGACCTCATTCCTGTCTATAACTCTGTGAGGGGTGGGTGTCAGGAGGATGGAGCCAGGCTCTGCTCAAGGCCATCTGGGGACAGGACAAGGGGCACTGGGTGCCAGCTGGAACAGAGGTAGCGGGCATCCTTGCAGTGACGTTGGTCAAATTCCTTGCCTCCAGGAATCTCTTACAGTTTTCACTTCCAAACACATAGGGCCAAGTGCACGTAGGGAGGTGGGCAGGGGGATTGGACTGGGTGATCTTTCGAGGTCCCTTCCCATCCCTAAGGATTCTATGATGCTATTTATCTGTGTTACCTTGGAAGAGCTCATCGAGGCTTCTACTTAATGCAGCATGGAAAAGGGAACCTGTAAGTGGTCTCATTAATATTTCTTCTACAACATAAGCTGGGAATAACACTGGAATATCTGGCCTTATAAAGATGCTGCTGCACCGGCAGAAATGAGAGGCCCGTGATGATTTAATCATTCTGAAAGGCTTCACGATCTGAATGTGATTTTGTTTATTGCTCTTCTCAAGATTGTGGACCATGAAAAACAAGAGATTCTTCATTCTGAGACTGATGAACTCATTAACGTTTATTGTAGCGACATCAATAAAGCTTGCAAGAACACCCAACGCTTCCTGTGTACCCTCTGTGTATTCCCAAGGGAGAGGAGAGGGGAGGACTGCCCTACAAAGTTACTCTCAATGACAACAGAGTAACTCTGGATGCTCTATTTCCTATTAAATTTGATTAGATTTCATTATCCCTTCCAGAGTCCTCTTCATTATTCTCGTTTAAAGGACAAACAACAAAGATCTTTTAGTCTAGAATAAATTTTAAAGCAAGAATAAATGGAATTAAAGAGAATTTTATGCTATTTTCATGCAATGCCATCCATTTGCTTTAGCACAGTTCCAGTGCAGCTCTACACCTTTCCCACTGGCAGTAATGAAACCTGAATTGAAGCAGGGGTTATTTGTATAAGAGACATTGGCCAACACAAGGCCTTCAGTGAGGACTAGTTAAACTCAGATTTAGTTATCAGAACTACAGGAGGTGACTACAAGGTACATAAATACATCCATAAAAGCTTGGAAGAAAGCAGTTCCAGTGTGGCTTTACTGATAGCACTGAAGAGACACTACTGTTCCAAACAGGCAGCTCTCAAATACGAATTCAGTTCATAAAATCAGAGAGTCATGGAATCCTCATGGCTGGAAAGGACTGCCGGCATCACCGAGTCCACCCTCATCCCAACATAGAATCATAGAATTATTAGGGGTCGGGAGGGACCTTGGAAGAGCATCCAGTCCAGTCCCCCTGCCACAGCAGGATCACCCAGACCCAGTGGCACAGGAACACAGCCAGGCGGGGCTGGAAGATCTCCAGAGAAGGAGACTCCACAGCCCCCCTGGGCAGCCTGTGCCAGAGGTCAGACAGGAGGAGACAGAGGGAACAACTGCTACTCCCAAGCTGAGTTTTATTTCTTCACAGCCCCAGTGAGTGCTCTACATCCTCCAAAGTTCCTCACAATCACAGCAGAAGCCAGCTTGTCTTTGCAGGCCCCCAAACAAGGCAGAAGCATGGCCCCTTTGCATTTCTTTTGTCTCTACTCCTATTCTGCTTGATCTTTCTTTCTGCAAAGTCCTCTGATGATGCTATGATACCATGATTCACATCACCACATCAGCCAGGCCAGGGCACTAAGGGCCACAGCTGGATGAGCTCAGAGGGCTTTTCCAGCCTCAGTGGTTCCGTGATTCTCTGATGCTGTGAATATGCACAGCACAGGATGACTGCAAGGGACTACTGTACTGCATCCAGCTCTCAAGTGGTGGATAAGTGTAGTTGCACTGAATGGCTCCTAATAAGGCAGTGACTAATAGCCCGTTTTATAAGGAGATATAAATGGTCAGGTATGTGCTGTTCCCAGCCCCTCTATATGCAGTGCACAGCTGCCTGGGAGAAGAGACCAACCCCAACATGTCTACAACTTCCCTTCAGGGAGTTATAGAGAGAGAGAAGGTCCCACCTGAGTCTCCTCTTCTCCAGGCTGAACAGCCCCAGCTCCCTCAGGATCTCCTCATCACCCTTTCCCTCCCCCAGCCTCATTGCTCCTCTGGACCTGCTCCAGCCTCACAATCTTTTTCTTGAAGTGAGAGCNTGTGCTGTTCCCAGCCCCTCTATATGCAGTGCTCAGCTGCCTGGGTGAAGAGACCAACCCCAACCTGTCTACAACTTCCCTTCAGGGAGCTATAGAGAGGGAGAAGGTCCCACCTGAGTCTCCTCTTCTCCAGGTTGAACACCCCCAGCTCCCTCAGGATCTCTTCATCAGCTTTTCCTTCCCCCAGACTCATTGCTCCTCTGGACCTGCTCCAGCCTCACAATCTTTTTCTTGAAGTGAGAGCCCCAGCACTGCCCACAGGACTCAAGGGGAGGCCTCCCCAGTGCCCAGTGCAGGGGGAGACTGACATCCCTAGTCCTGCTGGCCACACTAGTGCTGATCCCAGCCAGGATGCCACTGGCCTTTCATGCCATCTGGGCACCCTGCTGGCTCCTGTTCAGCTGCTTGTTGACCAGTGCTGCCAGGTGCCTGTCTGCCAGGCTGCTCTCCAACCACTCATCCACCAGTCTGTAGCTCTACAGGGTTCACCTAAACTTTGCAGTGCTCTCTGTGCATCCTCCAGAGCTCTACTTGCAGTGGCAGGCATCAGTCATGCAGTGCTGCAGGATTCTTACTACAGAGTTCTGTTTAGCACATAAAAACACGTATTTGACTGACTTATAAAGCTTAAAAAATAGATGTAAACCAGCAAACAGAAGAGACAGTCACCTTCACATCCTCAGGATCAGTCCTCCATGAAAACCAGAATCCACTGCCTTAAAAACCAGAGGCAACAGGGCTCTAGAGGAACCGCTGCAACTGAGGTAAAGCACCTCCTTACCTGAGTTAAACCCTGAAAACCTTCTGAAACGTTAATTGCAAGCACTGCCTCTCTGGCTGCTGAACAATAAAGAAGAGGAACATGCAGCTCTCAAATCAATGCAGTGCGATGCTTCCCTTGCAGCAGCTGGGGGTGAATCATACCCAGCATTGTTTACTGATGTGCCCCACTGCAGAGAACAGAGGGGAAAACTCTTCCTTGTCCAATTTACCTGCTATCTTTGTATCTCCAGTGGAAGCCTGATCAAACAGGAGCTGCTGCTTGAAGTAGGACTCGTTTGTTTACTTTTCATCATTCTGGGTGTGTGTGTAAACGAGGAAAGGCTGAGGGAGCTGGGGCTCTTCAGCTGGGAGGCTGAGGAGTGACCTCATTAATGTCAATCAATCTGTGAGGGGTGGGTGTCAGGAGGATGGAGCCAGGCTCTGCTCAAGGGCATCTGGGGCTAGGACAAGGGCCACTGGGTGCCAGCTGGAACAGAGGAGGTTCCCTCTCAATCTCAGCAGGACCTTCTTCCCAGGGAGGGTCCCAGAGCACTGGAAGGGGCTGCCCAGGGGGGTTGTGGAGTCTCCTTCTCTGCAGACGTTCCAGCCCCGCCTGGCTGTGTTCCTGTGCCACTGGGTCTGGGTGACCCTGCTGTGGCAGGGTGGTTGGACTGGATGATCTTTCCAGGTCCCTTCCCATCCCTAATGATCCTCTGATTCCATGAAGCCTTCCTGTTACTGCAGGGTCTGCAAGTTGTCCTCCACAAGTCAGTGTTTATGGGGTTGTTGTTTTTTTAACAAACAGAGCAATTCCTCTCTAAATTGGACAGAAAGCAAAGGCTTCAGTCTGCTCAACCAAGAAGAGCACTGTAGGAAGAGTCTGGCGTCAGTGAGAAGTGAAAGACAGCCCATCCCGATCTGTAAAGGTTTAACGGGAATCTCATCTCTAATATCACGTAGAAGGAGAGTTCATTTCTCTGTTTGTGGCTCTGGAGGCACAGAATAAACCTGTCCCTAGGAGGAAAAACAATCTCCTAAGTGCAAGCCTTGAGTCATGGGGCTCTTGACGAGAGGACTCGTGATGGAGCAGTGCCATCTACGGGCTGCGCTCCTGCATCCCTGAGCAGAGGTGCTGTCGTGATGCTTCCCTTCAGGCACAGGCGGTGTCACTCAGCCGGTGCCTCGCAGCAGCCTGCAGGATAGAATCACAGAATCCTTAGGGATGGGAAGGGACCTGGAAAGATCATCCAGCCCAATCCCCCTGCCACAGCAGGATCATCCAGACCCAGTGGCACAGGAACACAGCCAGGCGGGGCTGGAACGTCTGCAGAGAAGGAGACTCCACAGCCCCCCGGGCAGCCTGGTCCAGGGCTTGGGGACCCTCCCTGGAAGAAGGTCCTGCTGAGATTGAGAGGGAACCTCCTCTGTTCCAGCTGGCACCCAGTGCCCCTTGTCCTATCCCCAGATGACCCTGAGCACCCCTAACACCTAATCCACCTAAAAAATAATACCTGAGGGACTGAAAACACAGCCTGACCCCCTCCCTGCTGCCACTCGAGCAGGGGGTGAAGCACCATGATTCTATGAAGAGTTGTGGTACAATGCAAGCTGCCTGAGGTCTGATTTCTACCCTGAAAGAGTGGCTCCTTACTGTAGTTTAGTCAAAAGAAGCAGCAGAACCTGAAATACTGGGACTGTATTTAATCTGCTGTGCTGGCAGATCGAATCATAGAATCATTAGGGATCAGAAGGGACCTCGATAGATCATCCTGTCCAACCCCCCTGCCACAGCAGGATCACCTATTGAAACGACCTCTTTCAATAAAACAGTGAGAAAAATGCACTCGTGTGATGCTCCAAAGCTCTATGTTTAGTCTTCCTGACACTCGGCTCAACCTGGGGGGGTTATCAGCATCGTTTCTGCTGGGCTGCCTCGGTCAGGACGTAAAGCATTCTGATCACATCGTGCCTATTCATCTACAACACTGTTGAGTCAGATGCAGACAGATTTCAACGTTTGATAGTTTAACCTTGGGGTAAATGATAGCTGACGATCCTTTCTCAGCACCCAGATATCCTCCTGCCTAGTCATCAATTTCTATTTCCATTCCCCTGTCATTACTGTGATTTCAGTTTTACAGCAGGAAATCTCCCTTTTGAAAAGATTGTTCATTAGCTGGAAAGAACTGACACCTACACCGCGCTTCATTGACACTGCTGGCCGGGGGGCGTTCGTGCTGTCTGCAGGGGGATTGGACTGGATGATCTTTCAAGGTCCCTTCTGATTCTAGTGAGACCACATCTGCAGTACTGTGTCCAGTTCTGGGCCCCTCAGCTCCAGAAGGACACAGAGCTGCTGGAGGGTGTCCAGTGTAGAGCAACAAAGATGATGAAGGAAGGAGAGGAGCTCCCTGATGAGGAAAGGCTGAGGGAGCTGGGGCTCTTGAGCT
>VZRI01008069.1:205996-225832 GCA_013397515.1 Upupa epops | reverse complement strand
CTTTACCTCTTTGCTGAGGAAGTCTTACACTTTAGGACTTTGTTAGGAGGACACTAACTCCTTAGTTAGTAGGATCTCCACAGTATTTTCAAATTATCCTTGGTGTTGCAGTTCAGACCAAGGTTTCTTTTTCAACCTGTGACTTCAGTTGTGCCAGAGGACCTCGATGATGCCCTCGAGCTGTCAGCACGTAAGGTAGGTCAATGTAACATGACTCACAGCTTCTAGTCTACGGAAGCATTTGCACACACACTCTAGACACCATTGAACCAGAACTAGTGTGGACTGCTATGGGGTAGAGCAGAGCAGGCCGTTTCTCAGGTGCTTGACAGTATGTCTAACACACAGGTTTTCACACTTAGCAGTGCAGGAGAGGTGTCTCTCAGATTCACTTCGACCTCGTTCGTCTCAGGAAACTGCTAAGATCTTCAAATGTGAAGGAGATTTTGTTGAGTTCCCTATCCAGCTGAGCCTGAGCACTGGCTACAGCTGAGCAATCCCCCCCTGCCCTTGGAAGACCCTTCCACTGTCTGACAGCTCTCAGTGTGAACAACTTCCCTCTCTAATCCAGGGGGAATCTCTCCTGGAGCAACCTGTAACCATTCCCCCTTGTCCTTTCTCCAGGACAACTTGTGAAAAGAGAGTCTCCATCCTCCTGGCAGCCACCCCTGATGGACTGGAGCATCGCAGTAAGGTCCCTCCTAAGCCTTCTCTTCTCAAGGCTGAACAGACCCAGTTCTCTCAGTCTTTGTTCACATAGGAGGTCCTCCAGTCCCCTGAGCATCCTGGTTGCCCTTCTCTGGACCCTCTGCAGTCTACCTGTCTCTTTTTTGCATAGCAGGGATCAAAACTAAACACAGTACTCGAGGTGTGGTCTGACCAGCTCTGAGCAGAGTGCCAAGAGAACGCCTTTCTCTTCTGGTGATGTGGCACAGTGGCTGTGTGAAATGTTGGTCATGCTGTGGGCCAACTTCTGCTCAAGATACTTCTCCTGCTTCAGAAGAATCAGTGGAATAGCTGTGGGAAGTATCTGCTAAAGGTTATCAGCCTGAGCTCGCTAATTTAACGAGTTAGCTTTGAAATTAAAGAGTGTAAGATAGGAACTTGTTCTGCTTCACCATGTCTGTAGGTAAAATGGTTTGGACTAAGTGTAATGGAGGAGGTAAGAAGATGCTGTGAAGTTACATGGGGGAGCAGTACTTCTAGGAAGCAGCTCTCGCAGGCATTGACACGCCGTCATCACATCTCGGCAGTAGCTCGCCCCCAAAATTAACAAATGCAGACAGGATGATAACTGATGTAATTTTCGTGATGACATTATCTACGGTCTGCTGGAATTATGCAAGAGATGCTGTCATCCTGCACTCCTTCAAAGAAATATGGGGGAAAGCTGGAGAGCTGGGCAGAGAGAAATGGAGTGAGGGATAACAAGGGTCAGGGGAGAGGCTGGCAGCTGGGCAAGAACAGCCCCAGGGACCAGGAGAGGGTGGGCACTGACCTGGTGGAGAGCAGGGGAGGAGAAAGGGACCTGGGGGTCCTAGTGGCCAGCAGGGTGACTCTGAGCCAGTAATCTGCTCTGGTGGCCAACCTAAGGCTGTTTCCTCTAGTCCTACTGCTTGCTGCACCAGTGCTGAGTTCAGAGGGACAATCACTTCCCTAGTCCTGCTGGCCACGCTATATCTGGTAGAAACCAGGGTGCTGCTCGTGGTTTTGGCCACCTGAATACCCTAACAGCTGTTGTTCAATGCTCCCAGGTCTCTTTCTTCCAGGATGCTTTCCAGCCTCTCATCCCCAAGCCTGCAGTGTTGCATGGGGTGGTCATGACCCAGTGCAGGACCTGGCACTCATACCAGTGTCCTCGATCCATCTATCCAGGTTATCCAGATCCATCTGCACAGCCTCCCTCTCCTCAAGCAGCTGAACACTCCCACCTAACTTGCAGTCATCAGCAAACTTACTGAGCACTCAATCCCCTCATCCAGATCACTGATAAAGAGACCAAGCCCCAGGACTGAGCCATGGTCACCGCGTGTGCCCAACTGGAGGTAGCTCCATCCTCTGCCACCTTTTGGGCTCAGCTCTTCAGCCAGATTTTACCCAGCAAAGCAAGCTGTGAGCACCCAGTTTCCCCAGGAGATTGCTGTGGGAAATGCTCTCTAGCCTGTCCAGGTCTCACTGAATGAGGTTCTACAGAGTCTGCCTTGCACTCCTAACTCTCAAACTTCCCTGTGTGAGCAGTGGTTGCTCTTCCAAATCAATGGCAGGGCTCAGGAACGAGGACTTCCTTCGACACTAACGAATGAGTGGGATTTTATGGTGCAAACGGTAGCACTGGAAACCATCTCTCAGCAGGAATCGTTGCGTTATAGCGATATTCAGGTGCTACCCATGTGGAAGGAGAAAACTAAGGTAAAAAACACTATTTCAACAGAGATCAAGAAAATATTTCAAGGAAACGTGAAGGATGACACTGAACATAATAGCTAAAAGTGCTGACTTGGGTGAAGAGGTGGAAGAGGATTAATATTCACTGTGCAGATAGGTGGGGAAAAATCCATAGAGGAAGTTGTTAGCCAGCTTCATTGGCTATCGCAGTCCCTAGAGAGGGAGAGGGAAAACAAGCCTGCTATTGAAAAGTACATAGCAAGGAAGAAAGCTTTTGATACTGTCAGCATGGATACCGATGCCTCTTCCAGAGGCACGAGATGAATATTGATCAGCACAATTCCCTTGTGGTTTGGGTGGTGTGGTATCACGTTGTTTCACCTTTCTGTAAGGAAGTCCAGAAATGCACTTCATCTGGGTTTTTACTCTTCTTATTTCTTAGGAAAAAACAGGGAGCTGGAAGAGGGGAGGTTTAGACTGGAAGTCCAGAGGAAGTTCTTCACACTGAGGGTGCTGAGACGCTGGACCAGGTTGCCCAGGGAGGTTGTGGCTGCTCCCCATCTCCCTGGCAGTGTTCAAGGGCAGACTGTCTGGGGCCTTGAGCACCCTGGACTAGTGGGGGGTGTCCCTACTGATGGTAGGGGAGTTGGAACTGGATGATCTTTAAGGTTCCTTCCAACCTAGGAATCTATGAATAGGATGCACGTGACCCGTGTCTGCTCTCTTCGCCAGCACCAGCAGCGTTACACCAGTACTGCCTCAGTTTTACCCAGTTCCACGTGCAGAGAAGCAGAGCGTTGCACAATGTCAGCAGTTCTGCAGAGCAGAATGTTGATGGGAATGGCAGGCTGCCATGAGAGGCAGTGATGGGGCTATGGGAAGCCTAGACTCTCTATGCAAGGAATCAGAGAGGGCCTCTGGAACATGGAACAGCAACATCTGTGTTTTACTGAGCTCTCACCAGATAAAGCATCCTGGGTGCCTTTTATTACAGGTTTTTGATGAAACTGAGATGGCACCATTGAATGTTTCCAAGATTAGAAATGCTAACATTTCCTTCAGCACATTTGGGAGCTACTTCTGCACAGAGTATGGCACAGCAGACACACAGAGACCCGCTGCGTCGCCGAATTGGCCGGGCTCCATCGCAGCCATCACATGCTCCTTTAATCTCCCTATTTCTTATTTTATTGCAGTTTTCCTCTTCCCTACCAAAATTCCCCGTGTATAAAAGACTGTTATTTGTAAAGCAAAAGGTCTGGGGTAATGATAGTGTTCAACGTTTGACGTCAAGCATTCTTCTTCGGGCTCGCTGCTAACCAGATTAGCTGTTTTCCTTTCAGAGTCTCTGCATACTAATTCCAGTTACACAAGGCCTTGGTTCATTTTCTCCTTTTCTTTCTATTGTTTAAAGAAGTAAATTAAAATCTGCTGTTAAGCGGAACCTGGTTCTCCCAGGGAAAGGTAATCATGGTCATTGAGACAATGGCACACGCTGCTACCGTAATGAACTGATAGAATGCGTCGCCTCTCAGAGACCCGAGGGAATTAGGACCTGCAAATTACCTGTCCACTGCTTTTACCCACCCACACTGGCAGTTTAAGAATAGTCCTTCTGTTCCAGAATTATTGGGGCTGCAAAAGACCTCTAAGATCATCCAGCCCAGCCTGTGACCTGGCATCAACACATCGGCCAGACCAGGGCACTCAGGGCCACAGCCAGGCTGTCTGACACCTCCAGGGATGGGGACTCCACCACTGCCCTGGGCAGTTCATTCCAGGGTCTGATCCCCCTCTCCTTGAGGAAGGGCTTCCTAACATCCAACCTCCCCTAGCAGCTTCAGGCTCTGCCCTCTCATGCTATCACTAGTTGTCTGGAAGAAGAGTCCATCCCCCTCCTGTCTACAACTTCCCTTCAGGTAGTTATATAGAGTAATGAGGTCCCCACTGAGTTTCCTCTTCTCCAGGCTCAACACCCCCAGCTCCCTCAGCCTCTCCTCAGCAGCCTTTCCCTCCAGTCCCTTCCCCAGCCTCATTGCTCCTCTGGACCCACTCCAGTCCCTCAATCTCTTTCTTGAAGTGAGGGGCTTGAGGTTGTCGAATTCTTGTGTAGCCATCACCCAAGCCTCCTCCCCTGCCACTATCCCCTACCGAAACGCTTTGGCATCATGCTTGGTGCTTCTGTGAAAAGAGATTGCTTTGCCAGGCATCCTTGAGAACCAACTGCTGCAGGAGCGTATGCTGTTTACAGGGAAAGAGGGAAACATGTGTTTCTCTTGCAGAGATGTTAGGTGAGCTCAGAAGCTATTGTAAAGGCAGAGTTTTATACATACACAGTAAATATTTGCCATATGTACAGGTTTATGTGTGCTGTAGTTGTTTATATTTGCTCTAGATGTTTCCATTTGCTGTTTCCATTTGCTATGTTTATATTTGCTGTTTGTGTTTGCACACGTGTGTTTCTAAACAGAGGGATTAAGCCTGTGCTTGCTGTATCACCATCTGAACCAGCAGTGAAGAGTTTTTACATACATAGAATCCTAGAATCCTTGGGGATGGGAAGGGACCTCAAAAGATCATCCAGTCCAATCCCCCTGCCCCAGCAGGGTCACCCAGACCAAGTCACACAGGAACACAGCCAGGCAGGGCTGGAACGTCTGCAGAGAAGGAGATACCACAACCCCCCTGGGCAGCCCCTTCCAGTGCTCCAGGACCCTCCCTGGGAAGAAGGTCCTTCTAATATTTATAGGGAGCCTCCTCTGTTCCAGCTGGCACCCATTATCCCTTGTCCTAGCACCAGCTGCCCTTGAGCAGAGAGCCTGGCTCCATCCTCCTGACACCCACCCCTCACAGATTGAGAGACAGGAATGAGGTCCCCCCTCAGCCTCCTCTTCTCCCAGCTCAAGAGCCCCAGCTCCCTCAGCCTTTCCTCATCAGGGAGCTGCTCTCCTTCCTTCATCCTCTTCGTTGCTCTACGCTGGACACCCTCCAGCAGCTCTGTGTCCTTCTGCACCTGAGGGGACCAGAACTGGACATAAGATTCCAGATGTGGTCTCACCAGTGCAGAGTAGAGGGGGAGAGGAACCTCTCTCAATCTGTTAATCACCCCCCCTTCTGATCCCCCCCAGAGCCACCAGAGCACACACATACCTGCTGTTCTTTAACATTCTGGGGAAGCTCCTCAGGGCACCCAACCCCACCCAGTTACAGGAGACCAGGAGAGGCTGTGTTTAAGCTGCACCACTGCTTTTCAGGGTCAGAGTTGAGTTCCTTGCTTTTATTCCTCTGTTTCCTATCTCATGGTGAGGTTCTTACTGCTGGCAATACAAACTCAGCGATACTATTTATAGATGAACTTGTCCCCCTAGGAGTGTTTGGCTCTCTCCCCAGTCATTCCCACTCTCCCTAAGTTTTATCCAGGTAGATACAAGAGAGTCCCCCCTGTCTCTCACCTGAGTGTGGGAGCTGTGAGCATCCTTTGCACGAGGTGGCAGCAAAAGAACTCTTCAAACAGGTTCCTCCCTCTCCTGCTCACATCCTATTACAGAAAGTCATTGTCTCAGCTCTGTTGTGTTTTAAAAATGCTGGTATGAGAAAGAGAGAGACTTCCTGCTCTCTTTTACTTCAGGAACAGAGTCTTCTCTCTCCATTTGTTACCAACATCTCCCAGGGGGAAGCCAGGAATACTGCACAGTGTGGAAGGAAAGACATCCACCACATCCCCCCTTTCATCACTGGTTTTCCTTCTTAAAAGATTACTTCAAGAAGAGCACAACTGCTTCGGGAGACAGAACCAGAAAGAACATGTGAGCTCAATGCCTAAACATCCTCCTGCCAGCTGATAAATCCTGGGGGTACCCCGTGTGTGTCAGCATAGTGACTGCACATTTCTGCAGGAAGCAGTGGTCTAAGGAATCTGGCTTTCAAAATCACAGCTAGCAAGAGTGAAGTATGAGGTCGTAGAGCCAGTAGCTCTGCTGACTCTATTCAGCACCTGATGTCTGGATATTTTGAGAGGAGTTTGATTTACTTGTGGTTTTAGGGAACGGGGATCCTTTATTCTCCTCATTGTTCTCTCTGTTGGACTGTTTTACCACCAGAGTGGCAGCTAGCCAAACGACTTTAAGTGTCACAACATCCTCAGTCCCCACAGGGGACAGAACCTCAGGTGAGTGCATTTTTTAATCCTCTTTCTGATCTTGAACTCTGTTGAAGTCGATAGAAGTAGTTCACTCACTGCCCTCAGCCTTGCACGGAGTGCAGATGAAAGCATCAGCCTCAAGTCTATGCCTTCTGCACTGCAGCCTGAACTGGCAGTGAACAGCACTTCCCTCTTTATCCTTTGGAATTCTTAAGGAATATCGTGGGACACACAACCCCACCCAGAACTCCATTGGAATTGAGAGCAGAATCGACTGCAGCACCCTATTCTACTGTGACTGAGGTGCAAAGTCAGAGGCTTGATCACTCCCCCTCCTGTGTGCTGTGTTTGAAAGGTGATGCCAGCCTGCTGAGCGTCTCGAGAACGCAGGGGTTACTCACCCGGAAAGTGCATCTCAGTGTTACTCACCCTGAAAGTACAACTCCGTGGGATCTTGATTCAGAGACACAACAAGAGGATAGCCAGTGGACTCTCAACCACCTCACGAGCTTGACGAGTGCAACCTTAGTTCAAAACCACTGTGCTCAATAAAACCCGACTTCAGAACTCGAAGAATATTTTATTATGGAATACAAAAATACTGTCTATGTAAAAACAATAACTTAGTTTATTTACAGTACTTTACACTCTTCTGCTCTAGGAGATTTCATTGCCTGGGGTTTATTCTCGTCACGTTACACACCTTTTATAATTTGGCACAAAGCATTTCCCAAAGCATGTCATCCATGTTCACCGCTCCAATGATGGGCCTGAAGAACAGTTCGGCAATCACGTTGGCATCGATAGATCTCAACAAGGACAGGACAACATTCAGCTTGGAAAACCTGGCGTCATCACCTCTGTGAATGAGCCTGACGTGTTCGTTTAGAGCTTGCTGTGCTTCCCTCTGCAGTCCTTCGATGTACTGTGTGCACTGCAGCCCAGGCAGATCTGGAAAGAAGAACAAATGATGTTGCTTCCATAGGTTTTGTCTCTGAAACAAACGTTTTTCCTACAGAGCAGCATCTAACAGCTTACACATCGGAGTTCTCACTCACACATCAGATTGCTAGAGGGTTTTCTCTATGCAGAAACAAGGCAGCACATGGAGGCCCCTTCCCATCCCTAATGATTCTATGCAACTGGGTCTGGGGGATCCTGCTGTGGCAGGGGGATTGGACTGGATGTTCTTTCGAGGTCCCTTCCCATCCCTAATGACTCTGTGATTTTATAGGGCAGTTCACACTGTTTCCATGTCGGTGTTCCAGAGCTCCAGTACTTTTCACTGTGCAAACCTGAGACAGGGTGATTGCCAGCACTCACTCACGTGTTACAGGAATTTGCTGACTGAACAAAACCTTTGACCAAAGAATGTTCTCTGAAAAAGCTTTTGAGCTACAAATGCTTTTTGTAAACAGCTGGGAGGGGAATAAAAACAGCATGCTCCTTACTGCAGCAGGCATCGTTCACTTGCGAGGCACCCCTCAGTTCCAGAAGGACACAGAGCTGCTGGAGGGAGTCTAGCACAGAGCCACAAAGATGATGAAGGGAGGGGAGCATCTCCCTGAGGAGGAAAGGCTGAGGGAGCTGGGGCTCTTGAGCTGGGAAAAAAGGAGACTGAGGAGGGACCCCAGGAATGTTGACAAAGATGGAAAGGGTGGGTGTCAGGAGGGAGCCAGGCTCTGCTCAGGGGCACCCAGTGCTAGGACAAGGGGCACCAGGCGTCAGCTGGAACAGAGGAGGGTCCACATCAAGAGGAGAAACTTCTTCCCAGTGAGGGTGCCGGAGCCCTGGAAGAGGCTGCTCAGGGGAGTTGTGGAGTCTCCTTGGGAGAAGTTTCAAACCCTCTTGGACTGTCCCTGTGCCACTGGATCTAAGGGCTCCTGCTGTGTCAGGGGGATTGGACTGGATGATCTTCTGAGGTCCCTTCCAATCCCTGATTCTGTAATTCAGTTGTTTCTAAGCAACTCCCAACTACAAGTGGCAAGGAGCATTAATTCCAACACAGGGCAAAGTTTCCCAGTGAAGCACAGAAAGGATGGAGAGGGCAGAATGTCTGCCCTTGTAGGTCAGACAGCAGGGGCACAGCAAGAGCCGCGTCCCGCTTTCACTGGGCAGTACTCAGCAAGCCCAGTGCCTAGCCCAGCAGTTAGGTAGTCACCGCTTGGTAGAGCGATCCAAACCAAGTCCCCACTGAGACTCACAGAGCCGAAAGAGCACTGATCCTGGAAGCACTGAACCTTCTCTAGCGAGCAAGAACTCTGAGAACAGACCCCCTCCTCCAACACCGCTTCTTCCCCGTGGAAAAGCCCCGGCTCTGCTAGGGATACGGGCTCCCCCGGGAGAGGGGGGACACCCCCCGCACCCCCTCCATGCGCTGTCACTCACCCGGATTGAAGAGCACCGTGCCCTTGAGGTACGCGTACTCCTTAGTGCTGATGTCCAGGCTCCAGCACTTGGCCAGGAAGCCCTTGATAGCCTGGATGTCGCCGGCCGAGGGCAGGAGCGGACCGGTCCCTGCGGGTCCGTGGTGGGAGCGGCGGGTGGTGAGGATGCGCTGCAGCATGCTGGGCTCCGCGCTCTCCACCGTCTCGACGTGTACGCGGTCCTGCGCCAGCCCCAGCACCAGCAGAGGTGCCCAGCAGCTGCGCACCAGCACCAGCTGCTCCTCCAGCGGCAGCTCCTGGAAGCAGGGCAAGTTCTGCACGAAGCGTAGCGTCTTCACCAGGACGGCCGAAGCCGCTTTGCAAGTGACCTGCGGGCTCCTTAAGGCAACCCGCCGCCTCGACCCGCACGGGCAGCCTCGGGATGCCTGGCCCCGCCTCGGCCCCGCAACCACCGCACCCGCCGGCTCCACCGCCCGTCCGTCGCTCCGCAGGATGCTGTAGAGGATGCTGCTGTGCCTCCGGCCGGCCGCGCAGCACCGGCAGCGCTGCAAGCAAGCCATGGCACCGGCGACACCGAGCCCGGCTGCAGCAGCACCCCAGTCCCGGTTGCCTTTGGTCCGCGGGCAGATGCGCACTACCCGCACTCTGCCAGGCGCTTAACTTATTTATAGCCGGTGGCTGCGTGTGTGTCTGTGTGCCTGTGTGTCTGTGTGCCTGTGTGCCTGTGTGCCTGTGTGCCTGTGTGTCTGTGTGTCTGTGTGTCTGTGTGTCTGTGTGCCTGTGTGCCTGTGTGCCTGTGTCTCTGTGTCTCTGTGTCTCTGTGTCTCCGTGTCTCTGTGTCTGTGTGGCACTGGCGGTTCAGGGGCACAGGACACTCTTTACTGGCTGGAAAAGAGAGAGACAGGAGGAGGAGTTAAAAAAAAAGATAGAGAAAACCCAACCCCTCCTCCTCCTCCTCCTCCTCCTCCTCTTCTGAGGAGCCGATACCTAGAGACGGCCGGAGAGCGCCCCGACCTTGCCCATGGGCTGCGGCGTGGAGAGCCGGCCAAACGCNCGTGTCTCTGTGTCTGTGTGGCACTGGCGGTTCAGGGGCACAGGACACTCTTTACTGGCTGGAAAAGAGAGAGACAGGAGGAGGAGTTAAAAAAAAAGATAGAGAAAACCCAACCCCTCCTCCTCCTCCTCCTCCTCCTCCTCTTCTGAGGAGCCGATACCTAGAGACGGCCGGAGAGCGCCCCGACCTTGCCCATGGGCTGCGGCGTGGAGAGCCAGCCAAACGCCCTCCTGTCCTCCTCCTCCTCCTCCTCCTCCTCCTCCTCCTTCCTTTCCTCGCCACTCGCCCAGTGCGGGCGGTGAGATGCCCCTGCCCTCACCCCCGTCCCGCATTACACTGTCCCGAGTCACGCAGAGCAGGGCAGGCGGAACAACACGGCAGCAGCTCTCCCTTGCCCTGGTGTCCGGAACAACACACCTGAGTGCTGCTGAGGGGATACTAGGGTGTATGAGGTGTTGGCGCTGCCAGCCAGGTTTTCCAGCCAGGCAGGATCTGTGTGGGTCCCCTGCGAACCCATCCCCCAAGTATAAATCTCTTCCTCTGCTCCGTAATTCATGGTCACTCTTTGTGATCTCACATTGTTCTGTCCATGGGTTTGAAAGATTTCCACCCTCCTTTAAGACTGCGCTTGCACTGGAGTGAATCCTCCCTCCTGGATGGAGATACCCGCTTTTCTGACACCTAGCTCCTCAGATCTTTTGAACTCGGAGGAGATAATTCTTCCAGGCTGTGACGTTTACAGAGGGAACAGAGGAGCAATGATTGTCCAGATGCGATGTCGCTCTCAGACAGAATCTACTTGCTCAATCAGGCACTAGAAGAGGACACAGCCAAGTAATTAACTGCAACAGAAAGTAAAGAGTCACCTCCGTGTGCCCGGTACGGGCTAAAGCAGCAGTGTTTATGTTTCCTGTGATCTGAAGAACCTTGGCACAGATTAAAAGCAGACAGTTGCCAGCAGCCTTCTGTACCAGCTCCACCAGTGTCTGCTACCAAGGGATGTCTGAATCACCCCTGGAAAGCTGCGTTTTCTTTCTTCATGCAGATTTTTTAAGCAATAATGTGGAGTGCTTTGCATTTCTTAGAAGCAATAACTTCAGGCTGGATCTGAGCAGCTTAATTTCCCAGTAAAGATAATCCTACCCTATCAGTTGACGTAGGTATAGGGTCATAGAGTCACTGCTCTGGGGTATTTCTTCTTGATTGATTCTTTATAAACAGCAGGAAAGGCATCTCCTATATAGTAATGTAGAGTGCTCTGAGTTCTGAGTAACCTGAGTCCTCTGCGCTGAGTAAACTCTCTTCCAAACCATAGAATCACAGTGTTAGGGATTGGAAGGGAACTCAGAGGATCAACTAGTCCAATCCCTCTGCCAGAGCAGGAGTTCTTAGATCCAGTGGCACAGGAACAGTCCAGGAGGGTTTGAAATGTCTCCAGAGAAGGAGACTCCACAACCCCCCTGGGCAGCCCCTTCCAGGGCTCTGGCACCCTCACTGGGAAGAAGTTGCTTGATGTGGAACCTCCTCTGTTCCAGCTGACACCCGGTGCCCCTTGTCCTGGCATTGGGTGCCCCTGACACCAGCCAGCAGAGGCTGGCTCCTTCCCCCTGACCCCTGTAGTTCTTTAAAAGGCGAGTGGCTAGAGCACTTGAGGCCATGGTCTAGGGGTTGGGAAGATACTGGGGTGAGGGCTGGACTTGGTGATCCTGGAGGTCCTTTCCAGCTATGAGAGTTCTAGGATTCTATGCTTCTACCCCTAAGGTTTTATTTGGCTTCACTAGCCCTTCTCCCATGAGGCACACGAGGTCTGTTACGAGACTGACTGGAATCTAACTGTGGTTTCCATGAGTCTGTAACTTGGAAGGTATCTGTGGGAAAGCACAGTGCAGCCGGGACTCAGATCATTGCCTTTGCAGTTTTGACCTTGGACTCCAATTCAGCCTCTTGTGGGAGGATGCTGCTTAAACAAGGCCACAGAAAAAGGCATTATTTAACTTTGATTACATCGAGGTTTACATCACGATGCAGTAACACTGGGTGCAGGAGTTCAGTGTCTCAAGGAACCTTTGTTTCAGCTGAGTCTGATAGGTAGATGCAGTTCCAGTGTCCTAGGATTGTGCTGACACTGTTAATTTCCTAAACCATCTCAGGCAGAAGAGCTTTGCTAACTATGCCAACATTATTATCCCGTACTGAGACTGAAAACCCCTTCCCTATACAGCGCTGGAATTGACTGTAGCTGTGTGGTAGCTGGATGATTCTGAGCTGCTGTGCCTGTAGCTGTAAGTACACTGCTCCTCTCGTGCATCCATGCAAATACTGAAGTCTCGGTTTATGTCTCTTAATCTCTGCCTGCTGGAGGGGAGGAGGATGCTGGAGAGATCTGGGCAGGCTGGGTCAATGGGCAGAGGTCAGTGGGATGAGGGTGAGGAGGGCCAAGGGCAGGGTCCTACACTTTGGCCCGAAGAATCCCCTGCAGAGCTACAGCCTGGGGGATGAGTGGTTGGAGGGCAGAGTGGTGGAGTCTCCGTGTCTGGAGGTGTTGAAGGACAGCCTGGCTGTGGCCCTGAGTGCCCTGCTCTGGCTGCTGTGGTGATGCCAGGTGCTGGGCTGGGCTGGAGGAGCTCAGAGAGCTTTGCCAGCCTGAGTGATTCTATGATTCAATAACTGAGCACCACATGACAGCAGCACCTTGTTTCATCAGAGCATCTCTCCTATGTCCTCAGAAGACATTTCACATACAACCTTTATATTTCCCAAAGTCAGAGTTGATTTAGAATACGTTAATTAGCAACCCCAGTCTTGGTTTTACATCCGATCTTAAGATTAATTCTATTCCAGCTCCTACACTGGATGGCAAAGTAGGTATTGAAAAGCTACCAGGATCTAATTCCCCAGTGGGAAAAAGCTATCTCAGGCTAACAACACCCCCCAGCACTGGCAGCGTGAAAACAAATGCTTGTTTGGTCTTGTTCTGAAGCAGAAGTCTTGCCCTCTGGCCAAGAACCAAATGTGCTACTAGATGAGTGATACAGAGACACTGAAGAGCAACACGAAGCAATAAGACTGCCAAGA
This sequence comes from Upupa epops, assembly GCA_013397515.1. Classification (NCBI taxonomy): domain Eukaryota; kingdom Metazoa; phylum Chordata; class Aves; order Bucerotiformes; family Upupidae; genus Upupa; species Upupa epops. The sequence continues at coordinate 212,790 of VZRI01008069.1, read as the reverse complement.
CTGCACTGTATCACCTTCATATCCAAGGCTTCTGTCTGAGTTAAAAAAACCCCCGAACACAGCGCACAAAAAAAACCCCAACCCAACAAACCAACTGTAATCAAGCAGCAGAGTCGCAGAGACGTCATGCGCTGTGGAGGAGAAAGGGACCTGGGGGGCCTTGTGGCCAGCAGGGTGACTCTGAGCCAGCAATGTGCTCTGGTGGCCAAGAGGGCCAACAGCATCCTAGGGGGGATCAGAAGGGGGTGGTTAGCAGATCGAGAGAGGGTCTTCTCCCCCTCTACTCTGCACTGGTGAGACTGCAACTGGAGGACTGTGTCCAGTTTTGGGCCCTCAGTTCCAGAAGGACACAGAGCTGCTGGAGGGTGTCCAGCACAGAGCAATGAAGAGGATGAAGGAAGGAGAGCAGCTTCCTGATGAGGAAAGGCTGAGGGAGCTGGGGCTCTGGAGCTGGGAGAAGAGGAGGCTGAGGGGGGACCTCATTCCTGTCCATAAATCTGTGAGGGGTGGGTGTCAGGAGGATGGAGCCAGGCTCTGCTCAAGGTCAACTGGGGATAGGGCAAGGGGCGCTGGGTGCCAGCTGGAGCAGAGGAGGTTCCCTCTCAATCTCAGCAGGACCTTCTTCCCAGGGAGGGTCCTGGAGCACTCGAAGGGGCTGCCCAGGGGGGCTGTGGAGTCTCCTTCTCTGCAGACGTTCCAGCCCCGCCTGGCTGTGTCCCTGTGTGACTTGGTCAGGGTGATCCTGCTGTGGCAGGGGGATTGGACTGGATGATCTTTCCAGGTCCCTTCTGATCCCTAAGGATTCTGTGATTCTCTGAATCCATAATCCTAGCCAGTGGCAGTATAAAAGCAGCCTGTGTCAGGAAACCCTTGAGCAGCCTGCATTTTCTTTGGAGCCAGCAGCAGAACTGCTGTGGATGATGCTGAGTGCTCACAGATGACATTTCACATGAAGAGAGGATTTGGATGGCTATGGACAGGAGCTAAAGCCTCATACAGCCCGCTGCCGCACTCTGCGACGCATGGCATTGAGAGCAGGGTATTGATACAGAGCACCTACCAAGCAGGCAAGGTGAGAGCATTTAGAACCAGCTCTCTCATTACACTCTTCCCCTTGGACTCACGGCACGGGTTGGAGGCGATACGTCTGTTTCTGTGTCACAAGGACTGCTGGATGTCAACACCTCGAGCAGGATGATTTCAGCTGGCAGATACCCGCCTGAAACACATCCTTTAACTTTCCTTAATTGCCAGACTGTAGGAGTTACCTTACAGTTCATTTGGTTGCATTTAAGGCCTGGTTTTACGATACTGTAATTTATTTTGGACATTAGCGGTGACATTGCTCTGCCTGTCAATGCCAGCACGAAAGGGAATCATCATAATGAATACCCACGGACTCACATAAATCACCCCAAATGCCTCAGGTATGCGTGGAGATCTTGCGTTGACCCTGTAATGGCTTTAATCAAAACCTGCAGCCGTGAGCTCTGTCAGCAACAGAGGCGTGGAACGATGGTGCACCAGCAGCGTCACCTCAGGTTTGGAATGGTTTGGGGAAACTCTGGTCTCTGCACTGGTGAGACTGCATCTGGAGACTTCTGTCCAGTCCTGGGCAACTCAGGTCCAGAAGGACACAGAGCTGCTGGAGGGTGTCCAGTGTAGAGCAACAAAGAGGATGAAGGAAGGAGAGCAGCTCCCTGATGAGGAAAGGCTGAGGGAGCTGGGGCTCTTGAGCTGGGACTAGAGGAGGCTCAGGGGGGACCCCATTCATGTCTCTAAATCTGTGAGGGGTGGGTGTCAGGAGGATGGAGCCAGGCTCTGCTCAAGGGCATCTGGTGACAGGACAGGGGGCACTGGGTGCCAGCTGGAGCAGAGGAGGTTCCCTATCAATATCAGCAGGACCTTCTTCCCAGGGAGGGTCCCGGAGCACTGGACCAGGCTGCCCAGGGGGACTGTGGAGTCTCCTTCTCTGCAGACGTTCCAGCCCTGCCTGGCTGTGTTCCTGTGCCACTGGGTCTGGGGGATCCTGCTGTGGCAGGGGGACTGGACTGGATGGTCTTTCCAGATCCCTTCCGATCCCTAAGGATTCTGTGGTTCTATGATTACAGCTTCCCTGCCTCATGCCAGGCTTGGCATCGCCCCTCACTTTGCAGTGTACATTCATTTGGCTAAACTTCAGAAAACAAATGGCAAACTGTGTTCTCTGACCAGCTGAGACAGAGCTCAGCCGCTTCCCTCATCACTGAAGAGCTGACAAACGCTCTTCACCAAGGTCTGAGTCATGCTGGCTATTAAATGTTCTGGATCCAAGTGCCACTTTCAGACAAATCGTGCCAGTTAACATCCATCAGCTTTTCCAGTGCCACCCTTGGGAACATTGGCCCATTTGTTCTATACAGAGCCCTTTCCACACAGTAAATATTGCTGGGTACATTAAATCCTGCAAAATCCTTCCATCTTCTTGGTTTCCTTGGCCTCATGCTGGTGGTTTTTGTCTCTAAGCCTGAGTTTCTCTCTGAAAATGCTCGTGTAGCCCCCCCACAACAAGATCCAGCCATACCTGTGTGAGGTTTGTCCAACACACAGAGGAGAGAGCCAGGCTCTGCTCAAGGGCATCTGGGGACAGGACAAGGGGCACTGGGTGCCAGCTGGAACAGAGGAGATTCCCTCTCAATCTCAGCAGGAACTACCTCCCAGGGAGGGTCCTGGAGCCCTGGAAGTGGCTGCCCAGGGGGGTTGTGGAGTCTCCTTCTCCGGAGATGTTCCAGACTCACCTGGACTGGATCTAGGGGATCCTGCTGTGGCACAGGGATTGGACTGGGTGATGCTTTGAGGTGTTGAAGGACAGCCTGGCTGTGGCCCTGAGTGCCCTGGTCTGGCTGATGTGGTGATGTCAGGTCCCGGGCTGGGCTGGAGGAGCTCAGAGGGCTTTGCCAGCCACAGTGATGAAAATTCCAACTCCCATTTCTTATTGTTAATGGAGTCACTTTGTCTGGAAACCTCTAGTGGAGCTACTGTTCTTCATTTGTACCTTCAGCCTTTGCAGCACCCGTTGTGTTGAAGCCTCTTTTCTCTCAGACACACTTGCTTCCTGGTTTTTGACTTGAAATACCTAGTGATAATCAGAAAACAAAGCAATACAGTAATCCCATCCCCAGCCTTCTCTCCCCTTAGGATTCCCAGCTCAGGGCTCTCCGTGCATTCCCTATTAAACATCTCTTTTCCCTACTTTCCTCCAGACAAGCCTCACCCAACCGGACTCCAACCCTGTTGTTTTACCACAGTACAGAGAACATTTTTACCCCTCCAAAAGAAGTTTCATGGATAAACAAGAGCTCCTGAGTCTTCACTCAGCAGACAGCCACACGTTTCTGTCGTTACTGGGTAAAGAGGGAGGCAGACTGCATCATGCATCACTGTTGAAGCAGAACCACAGCATCTAGCACTGGCTGCCTCAAACAACTTGCTGTTGCTGTAGGTAGAAGACTGTGAAGCTCCACATCTTATGTCAGAAAGGCTTCTGGTGGCTCTTTTCCAGTGACTTGTTAAACAATGATTAGTCCCCTACTAAACAACGAGCAGGAGATCTTTCTCCAGACAACCTGTGAGATGAGACAGTGCAGATGGGGTCTGAGGGTGCCATTCCCAAAGAAGCAGGAGGCAGTTTCTCCTGATGCACAACAGCTGACTGATATCAGCTCTGTTTGCTGTCATTACCACTAGAAGAATGATCTAGTAGGACTTTTCCCCAGAGGAGTTGAAGTTTTAGCTCCAAGGACATGTTCAAACAGCCTGCAGTAGATCAGACACTCTTATCAGCAGCACGTTATGAAACCATGCTGCCTTTCTCTTCATTTCTCAGCAGAGCAATGGCAAATGCTATGCACAGAGGCTCGACACCAATACTACCAGTCGGTGTGGTACTAGCAGTCTCTCCTCACTCAACCCAATACATCCTGGAATCTACCCCTCTGTTTTGCTTGGGTTTTCTCCTCACTGTAAATCACAGCCTCCTCTTGCTGGTCGCTTGTACCAGGGCCGGTCAAACTCTGTCCTTTGCATTGTTACAGCAAGCTATAGAAAGACTAATAGGTGCACTGGGTTTGTTTATGGGCTCCTCAGGTCCAGAAGGACACAGAGCTGCTGGAGGGTGTCCAGCATAGAGCAACGAAGAGGATGAAGGAAGGAGAGCAGCTCCCTGATGAGGAAAGGCTGAGGGAGCTGGGGCTCTTGAGCTGGGAGAAGAGGAGGCTGAGGGGGGACTCATTCCTGTCTCTAACTCTGTGAGGGGTGGGTGTCAGGAGGATGGAGCCAGGCTCTGCTCAAGGGCATCTGGTGACAGGACAGGGGGCACTGGGTGCCAGCTGGAGCAGAGGAGGTTCACTCTCAATCTCAGCAGGACCTTCTTCCCAGGGAGGGTCCCGGAGCACTGGAAGGGGCTGCCCAGGGGGGCTGTGGAGTCTCCTTCTCTGCAGACGTTCCAGCCCCGCCTGGCTGTGTTCCTGTGCCACTGGGTCTGGGTGATCCTGCTGTGGCAGGGGGACTGGACTGGATGATCTTTCCAGGTCTTTTCCGATCCCTAAGGATTCCCTGATTCTATGGGTTTCGATTATGAAACTTTCTGTATAAACAACACCAATTTGTTGTGTTGTGGGTAGTCCAAGGTCTTGGGATTACACAACTGGTTTCACAGCATTCAGAACACATTTCACTGAAGGATTAGTCTCCTGTTGCTATGTTTGCTTCACACAGATAGGGGAACAGCACGCCTGTGCAACCTTAGTTTGGCTGTAGATGCTGTAGATGAGCAGCAACTCCTCCTTAATTGCTCCTTCATGTCAAGGCCAGGGAAATCTTAATTTGGATCCATCAAGGGAAAAGGGTTTTCAACCCAATTCAACCTATTATTCCTAGCTGTATGTGACAGAGAGCTTTCAGCAGCAGACAAGGCGAGCTGACCTCACCTTCCATAGGAAAATGAGTTGCCAGTTTGAAGTTTGTTCTGTTTGAGAAGTGCCTGTACACTGTCAGCTTCTCATTCTGCTTCTGCCCTTTCTTATCCCAAAGGCTGTGTTTTGGAGCCCTCCCTCAGCACTGCTGGAGGCAGCCCACAAAACAAGGCAGCAGTAAGCATGCAGGTCGGGTTTTAATGAGGTTTGGGAATTTCTTAAGGATTCATTGTTTTTTAAATGGTTAAACTGTGATTTCATTGAGTCTTTATAGTTTGACCTTTTGTTTGGAAATCACAGAGTCACTGGGGCTGGCAGAGCCCTCTGAGCTCCTCCAGCCCAGCCCAGCACCTGGCATCACCACAGCAGCCAGAGCAGGGCACTCAGGGCCACAGCCAGGCTGTCCTTCAACACCTCCAGACAGGGGGACTCCATCACTGCCCTGGGCAGTCCAGTCCAGGCTCTGAGCACCCTTTCCCTGAGGAAGGGCTTCCTAATGTCCAGCCTAACCCTCCCCTGGTGCAACTTCAGGCTCTGCCCTCTCATCCCATCACTAGTTGCCTGGGAGAAGAGACTGACCCCCACCTGTCTACAACTTCATGTAGAGAGGGAGAAGGTCCCCTCAAGTCTCCTCTTCCCCAGGCTCAACACCTCCAGCTCCCTCAGCCTCTCCTCATCAGCCTTTCCCTCCATCCCTTCCCCAGCCTCCTTGCTCCTCTGGACCTGCTCCAGCCCCTCAATCTCTTTCTTGAAGTCAGAGGCTCAGAACTGCCCCCAGGACTCAAGGGGAGGCCTCCCCAGTGCCCAGGACTTAAAAACTTACTAATCCCTTTGCCTCTCCTGTCACAAAGAAGTCACAGAACAACCCAAGAGCAATTCAGCTGTCCTCTGAATTCTGCCAGCAAAGGTTAGAAATATCTGATGCTCTTCCCTGGGGGGCTGGTGTGCGTTTCACTTCTTTCTGCCACACTGATAGCAGGAGTCAACTTAGCCCTGAGAAAGAGATTTACACATCTGCAAGTCAGTAACTGGCTAATGATAGTCTAAACACTGATACCTGTGGAGCACAGGGGTGACAAGAACTGCTCTTGTATTGCCCATTTGAAACGAGGACACATAGCCACAGCTCCCCAAGGACAGGGCTCTGAGGAACACTTGGTAGCCACGGGGCTGTTATCTGATCGTGAGCTGGCACAGTATCTTGTGAGCTTCAGCCTCAGGGTGAGTGCATGTAGAAGCCATCCTGCTGTATCTTCTACCCTCTTACGTCCTTGCTTACGTGTATCGACACCGTATTCTCCCTTTTTCTCTTTCCTCCAGTTATTTCATCCTAATAAACTTGTGGCAGATACCTTTCCACAGAGCACTGGACCCACTGAAACAGAAGGGATATCCAGCCTCTTGTCCTTTTCCACCTAGTTTGGGATCCCAGGACAGCACAGGATTTAGAATCATAGGATCATCAGGGATCGGAAGGGACCTGGAAAGACCATCCAGTCCAATCCCCCTGCCACAGCAGGGTCACCCAGACCAAGTCCAGGTGGGTTTCAAATGTCTCTGGAGAAGGAGACTCCAGAACCCCCTCAGGAAGCCCCCTCCAGTGCCCTATCACCCTCCCTGGGAAGAAGTTATAGAATCAATCAGGGTTGGAAGGGACCACAGGATCATCCAGCTCCAAACTGCAAGATGGTGACAGGACAAGGGGCACTGGGTGCCAGCTGGAACAGAGGAGGTTCCCTCTCAATCTCAGCAGGACCTTCTTCCCAGGGAGGGTCCCGGAGCACTGGACCAGGCTGCCCAGGGGGGCTGTGGAGTCTCCTTCTCTGGAGACGTTCCAGCCCC